>CM055618.1:20558489-20802609 GCA_029379385.1 Quillaja saponaria
TATCACTAGTGGTAGGTATATAAAGAGCAGAAGAAACAAGCATGATTGTCACTGTCACTGACTGCATTATCCAATATCTTTCAGAGAAGATTGAGGACAATGGAAAGTTGCAGGGTGCTCACCTCATCACGCTCAATGTATCCAGTCTGCCGAAGGTCATACAATCTAAATGCAACTGTAAGCAAATTTATGCGTAGTCAAGTTCTATCAACGTACTTGGTACAAAGGAAGAAAGGATATACTCTACTTACCAAATCACACGTGAACAGAAACATAAAGAAGAAAAACAGATTATCTTTTTTATACTACGAAATCATACACTTGATTTTCTCCTCTACAGGTGCATTCGGGTGAAAGATGCTTAAAGCACGAACAAATTCGCCGAATTCAATAACCCCATTTCGCTTAACATCAAAGAGATTGAATACCTGATTCATTGTCCATGAGAAGGTGTAAATAACTTACAAAATAGCTTGTGCAGGTGAGCAGGATTTGCATCTAAAATGACACGGAACAAGCCATGATAGAAAGATTATGTGTTGTCTATTATCAGTCTCACACCAGCTGAAGTTACAGTTAAAAGTTTTCAGCTGCATCTCAAATATACCATTTACATTATCTTGGACTCATGTAATATGCTGAATAAGCTATTTGACTATCAGATACTGTGTGGTCCCTTAAAGTAATAGGAGTAAAAGTTTATAGGTCTTTCATCTATTGCTCAAGCTGAATTCTTTTAATACATACCCTGTCTGCAAAAAGATTCTGCTTATTACTGTTCTTAAAAAGCGCAAGCTGAAACTCCTCCTATCCATGAATTTTTTGAAAACATTAGAACTTCTTGCATTAGGCAACATAAAGTCTAATCAAATGTATAATACAACATTAGTATTCAACCAGTATAGTTCTGATTATAGAACCAGCTGCGGCATTAGCTCAATGATAAGAGAAAAAACCATGAAGTACACAACACTACCAAGATGGAGAATGGAGATACCTTGTGAATGAGACCATCATTAGTTATAGAACTACTTAGTTTCTTAAACAATTCGTGCAGAGCCTCAACTTCATTCACAGTAACTGTCAAATAACAGAAAAATATTTTAGATTTTTTAAGTGAGTTTCTACGAATATCAGATTTAGAACGGTAGAGCTGCAGCAAATATATAAAACTCTGGAAGCTTCAGTGTGTTATATATGTAACCGAGAATATGTCAACAGCTTAGCATCTTGATATGAGATTTTATGAAGTGGCCTCTGAAACTATGTGACAGTTACCAGACTATGGACGAGGAAGCAAGAAGTGGACATGTAGTTCTTCAACATAATAGAACAGGCCTGCATGATGTTTCATTTTCCTAATCCACTAGAAGCTTACCATGTGCTTTTAGTGTGACAATTAATGTACTTTAGATTGGGGACGTAGAAGTATTTGCTTCACCATATCATAGTTCGATGAAAGACTTCAGAAACATCTTGTCAGCCACGATGTTATTATATCTCAAGGAGAAAGCTGTAATATCCGAAACGCGAGCTAACTCCAATGAAGCTAGCTATGGATTGTATACAACTTACAAGGCAGACAAAGCTAAAAAACTTACAGATATTCTCAAGTGCATGGTTTTGACCAAGTAAACATCTAAAATGAACAACATGTTTTTACATGAGTAGAACTTGCAACAAGCACCAGCAGGCGTAATACTGGCAGCATAACATGCACAGCAATGTGTTCAAGAGCAGATGCTGTTTCTCATTTGCAGATTGTAACTTCATTTGTTAAGACTACTGAATAAGAACTTATTGCCTCACAGAAAGAGATTAAGAGCAACAAAAAGAAAAAAAGAAGAAGGGGTATATGTGTTTTGGGTTCAAGATGCCTCTGTCATGGTATATATGAAACTTCATCAATAATTTAAGGA
Source organism: Quillaja saponaria (assembly GCA_029379385.1). Classification (NCBI taxonomy): domain Eukaryota; kingdom Viridiplantae; phylum Streptophyta; class Magnoliopsida; order Fabales; family Quillajaceae; genus Quillaja; species Quillaja saponaria. The sequence continues at coordinate 20,560,409 of CM055618.1, forward strand.
GAGCATCTGATATGTCAATCCAAATTGATGAATTGGCAAACCCTTCATTTTTCTACTTACAAGTTGTCTCAGATGCGAGAACAGTAGATTCTTCATACTTAATCTTTTGTCTCTGTTTCTTGAAGCAGAAGCAGCCACCAAAAGCAGACATATATACTTCCCGTATAAAGATTATGTGAACCGCAGTTTTAGAGGAATATTGCAACACATAATAGTCGCTGCCACACCCAATTAATGAGCAAAATGGGTCAGTACAAAGAGATATGCATGCTTAAAAATTTCTCACATTAACTCCAAACTTCAAACCTATAAGACGAAATACAAACAAAAACAAAAAGTCAACCAAGAATTTTTAAGGTTAATTTGATATGCCAGTCTTAGTTATTACCCTCCAGGGCCTCCACATTCATTGAAGAACTACTCCTACAAACAACAAAAAATTAAATTTCTTTCAATTTCGAGGCGCGACAAAACAAGCAGAAAGTATCTGAACCCAAAGTATAACACCAGGTACCAAGTACTAAGATCTAGTTTTTACTGTTTCATTCATTAATATGAAAGCGATATACACTGACCTGGAAATGATTTCTGAAGGATTGCTGAATTTTTCACCTTTACCACAATTTCATTTGCAGAACATGGATCCTCTTCATTTTCATCTTCATCTTCTTAAACAATCTTATTCCTCGGTTTCTGTTGTGTGTGCCCACTATAGCGTTTAAATGCATAATAATGTCGCTTTCGGCAGACTTGTATTTTGCATCGGATTGGATTGGATGGAAAGAAGTCTAATAATTTACTTCGTGTACCAAGAAATATATATACATATCCTTTAGTTTGGCAGTAACTTCGCTCTTTCTTCTAGTTTCTAGTGTCAAGGAGGAAATCAAATTTGTCAAAATAGTACGGCCTTGTTTCTAGTGAAAAGTATTGTGTGATTTATTGATATTAAATAAAAATTTATAATATTTATTATTAGTAGTTGGTTATGATTTTGAATAATAATTAATATATAAATTATTTAAAACAAATTTAAATTGTAAATATTATATTTATTAAAGTTTAATAAATATCTTTTTAGTCCCATTTTAAACAATAATAATTTTTATTAGTAGATGAATCTGTGTTTGACTAAGAACTATGATTAATAAAATTATGTATAAATTATTCTGAATCTCACAATTAAATAACGAAAAGATACTATTCATTTTAATTTGGTGTAGACTAGTATATATCAAGGAAAAACAAATGGGAGAAGCGCATATGTACACCAATTTGAGAGTAATTTTTCAATTAAAGAAAGTACAAATAGATTTTTTACAAGATAATCCTCACTTGTATTCATGTAAGCACTGTCTACATTATCCCAAACAAAATAAAGAAACGCAGGTACTATAATAAAAAATTCATTGACTTTTTAGGGTCCCATAAATAATGCTATTCGTTGTTTTTTTATTATAATTTATAATAAATTAAATAAACATCACACTCAAATGAAAGACTTTTGCAGTTTTTTAAAAAATATATAGAAAAAGAGCTCTTATTATTACAAGTTAATTTATTTCAGGTCACACTTATTGGCATGAACTTTTTTAAAATACTTATATTTATTTTATTTGACTTATCTTATTTAATATTGATTATTTCTCTTTTCTATGTCTAATTTTTATTAGTCTTTTTTATTTTTACTGGATTATTTTTCTTATACTCTTAAACTTTTTAAATTTTAATGTCTATTTCATCTTTGCTTATCAGAAATCTTATTTCTATAAAACTCTTGAATTAGGCATTTCAAATTTTTATTATTTCTCTTTCCTAATTTAGTTTTTATTAAGCATTTTAATTTTTAATATTTTTTTCATGTACTACTTCTCTTAAACTTTTTTGGTATTTGTTTTCAATGTCTAATATATTTCCTAACCAAGAAAAAAAAGTCTAACATATTTTTTCAATTATTTTCTTTTTACAACATACAATTTTTTCTCTCTACATTTTTCTCGTAAATTATATTTTTAAGTTAAAGAAAAGTTTGTTAAAATAAAATATTTAGGTGATCTTTTTTCTTATAGTAGTTAAGACATTCATAATTTGTTATTGTGAAAACTGAAAATCATTCAAACCATGAGTGGACAAAAAAATATTTGCCTTATATGCATATGTAAAGATAGTAATTTTGTGATGATGCTTTAGAATTTAGAATGTTAATAACAAAATCTTATGTCATTGTGCATTTTACTCTTGATCCATTGAAAGTATAGTGGAAATTACTTTATGAAGTTCTGTCAATCTTTTTATTAACTGAAATTATGAGATCTATTAAATAAATTTGAGTTGAAATTTAGAAAATAATTACAACTATTGCAAAATTGATTTTTACAATTATGTCAATAATTATATTAGCAAGATCCATTTTCCCTCTATAAATATTATTTGAATTTATTATTAGAATATGCAATCTTTATAAGAAAAATTAAAATTAATATTAAAAAAAGTTATACAGAATATTAGTTACTCTAAGAAAAAAGAACACATAAATATTCTATTTTAACAAAAAAATAAAGTTTTTTGTAATTTAAAATTATAATTTATGAAAAAATTTAGAGAGAAAAAATTATATGGAGTAAAAAGAAAATAATTGAAAAAATATATATATTAGACTTTTTTTTTTTTTTTGGTTATGAAATATTGTAGATTTTTAAGGTGAGTTGAAAACAAATACCAAAAAAGTTGAAGAGTTTACGAAAAATAGTCCAGTAAAAAATTAAAAGCCTAATAAAAATCAAACTAAAAAAGAGAAAAAAAATAAAAAGTGAAATACCTGATTAAAGAGTTTTATGAAAATAAATTTTTTGACAGGCAAGATGATATGTATAAATAAAAGAAGTTTACAAGTTTAAGAAAAATAATCCAGTAAAAACCAAAAACATAATAAAAAATAAATAAATAATAATAATAAATATTGGATAAGATATGTCAAATAGAATAAATAGGGATGTTTTAAAAATAAATAAAATGCGTAGATAAAAAAATTAGTTAGGGCAATAAGGGTTAAAATAAGAAAAGCTATTTATTTTGCTGAAATAAATATATGGCCCCTAATGGATTACAGCCCATTTGATAGTACTGTATTTATTCGGGCCCAGCCTTGAATTATAACGGACTTTCTCCAACTATACCATATTTCAGAAGACGAGAGAGAAAAATTAAAAAAAGAAATTCATGAATTTTCTGTCATAGATTAGACACGGTATTCCGTCGAAAACGTTTCGCACAGTGCTTCCACACGATGTCCTCAAATTCTTGGAAACTCGTTTACTACAAATTTGCCGCACCATCTTCTTAGGAATTTGGGAATGGCAGTCTCTCAGTTCCATGTAATCCCGCTAATAACCTTCATCGTTTTCCTTTTCTTTATTTAATTCTCACCTCTGCCTTTCCTCTTTTCCGAATTATAGTTTACCATATTTTTTTTTGGTATGAGATTCTGATTTGAGTCGGCTACACAATGGAAGTGGAAGTCGTTACCAGTGGCATAGCTGGAGAAGATGCTCTTGAATTCGATGATAATAGCAACAATGTAAACCCAAGATTTTTTGTATTTACTTTCCCTGTCTCAATCTTGCTGCGTTAATCACGTGTTGAGCTGATTAATTTTCCTTTTGAGTGATTTTTTTTCCTTCAAATTAGTGTTTATTTCAGATCACATGATATTTACTAAAATTTATAGTTCACTGTAGAGCTAAGTGCAAGTTTTCAGTAATAATCTCTTCATGGGCTAATTCAATTTGGATATATCTCTTTTGATATATAGGGAAGTTAGTTTTAAGACTCGTAAAATGAACTGAAAATTATATTCCTTTTGATGGACTGCCAGAAGTCTTGACTTTAGGGCAGTTTGGATCAATGAAATTCCATTTGCTCATTAGAGTTTCTAATAATGTGTAGAGCTCAAAATATAGAGTGGGATAGAAATTTGAAAGGTCGAGGCAGAAAAATCCAGGTGTAGAATCTCATATCATGTCTATATAGTATGAATCGGTTGTTACTAGTTGTCCAGTGATGACTATCTTTACTACTGTTACTTAACAAAAAGATGTTTACCATTTCCATTGTCTTCTAGTTCAAACAAGCGAATGATTTGGAACAATCGGTATGTTTTGTATCTTTGGATAATAAACATAGGTGTCAGAAATTGACAATTGATTTATCATGTATGGTGTTTATTTCAATTGCATATGTATAAATATATGTAATGTGCAGGACAATTTATTTACTGAGGGTGAAAGATGTGGAATATGCATGGATATCATTGTTGATAGGGGAGTGCTGGATTGCTGCCAACACTGGTATATTCTTTCTTCCCTTTCATTTTTGTGGAAGTGGAATTGGTAAAGAAAGTTCTCCCTACTTTATTGCTTGTATTTCCTTCCATTTCATGTTTGTGGAATCCTAATAGTTTTAAAATTTAGTAAATCATGTGAAATTATCAATAACACTACTGCATTGAGAAATGAACAATTTAACACCACTGCATTGAGAAAGTGTTCATTTTAATATGTATTTTGCAGGTTCTGTTTTGTATGCATTGATAACTGGGCTACCATCACAAATCTCTGCCCACTTTGCCAGAATGAATTTCAGTTGATCACATGTGTTCCTGTGAGTGATGTGAAGCTTTCAAATGCTTCTTTTGCTTCATAATTTGACTATTACTTTCCATGTTATCATTGACTTTGCTATGTTTTTTTCTTCTTATATACTACCCACTTTCTTTTCCTTCTCTTATAGATAATAAAGTTCGTTTTTAATGAAAGCATCTCTAAAACTTTCTTGATAATATAATGAAAAGTTGTTTTATAGCTGTGGCTAATGCATATATTTTGATATCATTATAAAGGTATATGATACAACTGGGAGCAACAAAGTTGATGATGACTCATTTTCCAGGTATGTTATTTTCTTATAATGCATCGTTTTATTAGTGGCCTTATCGAAAGTTTGTTTCTAACTTTCTCATCATTTTACATGTTCTTTTTCCTTCTCTTTTTGTGCTTCATGATTCTGTTAAATTGATTGCATCATTGTCAGTGGGTTTTCTTGATACATACTAATTTCACTGATGAAGCTCTTCTGGGTGACTGGATTAAAATAGAGTTTCTTAGCTTGGATTATGGTTATGTATTATTTTCTAAATACTAAGGATTCGTGACTTACGCCCTGGCATCAGTTGCTGTAACATTGACATTTAAATTAGTAAATGGTTCTTCTTCTCTTATTTTTCAGTGTTTCTGTTATGTGATTGGGGGGAGATTAAGGGAGAGTAATGAAGCATGCAGCTCTTCCATGCTACTTTCAGAAATTTTAATTATTCATCTTTTCTCCTTCGTGTATGCAGAGATGATGACTGGTGCATTGAAGCAACGAATAACACCCTCTCTTTTCCATCATACTATATTAATGAAAATGTAAGTTTTCTTTCTCATAACAGTCTATTGATGAGAATGTAATTCTGTTCAATATATTATCACTTTATATTTCCAGGTAACAAATTACCAATTTTATATTTCCAGGCAATATACAATAACCTGAATATTATTGAGATTGATATGTAGATACTAAAAACATTGACCTTCTTTGCTTGTGTGTGATTGCAAATAATTATGGACCATTCATTTTGTCCAGAAAATTTTTGTATATTATCAAAAGATGGTTATTCACTTTTTGTAAGTGCTGAGTCTGCTGGCTACCTAATTTAAGAGTCATAAAGTCAAATATTTTAGCATACAGGTCAACTCTGGCACTTATGTGGTTCATTTCAGTACCAACACACGTGGGATGTGTCAAGCGTGCTCAGTACCATGTGCTTAGGTTTCAGAACTGATATACAATGTTATCCAAAGGAAAGCATGCATAGATGTTGGGCTAGTAAAGAACATCTATTTGGGGGGATAATTATTCATCATTTTGTAATCTTTGTATGCTATTTTCATCAATGAAATCCTGTAGGGAACTTATTGTCATTCTGTAAATTATGCAAAGACTCTTGTTTTCAATATTATTTAACTATTCACAAATCAATGTGCACTAATCTAATTCTTCTGTATTTTATCATTTTGTAGGCAGTTATTTGCTTGGATGGTGATGACTGCAAAATTCGGGGTGGGTTAGCAACTATTGAGGGAGATTCTAGTCTTGATACATCAATTGCTTGTGATTCATGTGACATTTGGTAAGATTATATCAGTGAACTGGATTCAAGTTTTAGTTATAATTAGTAATAAAAAGTGATACCAGTCTGCTTTCAGCTCTATTTCAGTGTAAATTCTCAGATGGGGAGATTCCCTTTGAATTGGTTCAAGTGGTGTCTTGGGAAACACCATATTTGTAATTTAGCTTAACCTAGACTGCAGGACTCGTGAAGAATCTGTGATGTGTATATGGACAGATAATTACATGCATTTCAGAAAAAAAGATAACTTGGTTGCTTTACACAAAGTAGTAGATTGCATCACTTACAGTATATACTAAGAATATGGGCTTTAACTTTTAACTCTTGAATGTGCTATTTTCTTAAATAACAAGAAGAAACATGATAAAACAATTTTGGCGTCAAATTAGTTTATTTTGCAATAGTGAAACCTCTTTTGTGGATTAATCATGTCATTTTTTTTATTAGGAACTCTATTCAACTGCATGAGCTTTTAGATGGTTATATATAGAGAAATTAAACTTATGTTATAGCAACATAGTTTAAGATCAGGGAAATCAAGTATTACACATACATGCACTGAAGAATCAAGCTCTGAAAATTACTCTTGCCTTTTTCTTTTCATTAAGTGATGATAGTGTGGTTAAAGTGCATGACATCAGAATACATGCCTATGCATAACTGTAAGATGCATGCATATAAATGAGTATGAATTTCAAAAGTAAAGCACTGTTTGGGCAAAGAAGTAATTCCATGCATTTTTCTAAAATGTATAGCTCGAAATTGTCTCCTTATTGTTTAATACTTGCATTGGAACAGGTATCATGCTTTTTGTGTGGGATTTGATCCTGAAGGCACGTCGGAAGATACATGGTTATGTCCAAGGTAATTTGAATTTGGTGGTTGTTTCGTTTGTAAGTGCTTGGGCTGCTAGTTCAATTTCTAGGAAGTTCAATTTTGTTATTTTATTAGTAGCATGTATTTAACCCGTTAGTTACTGTAAAAGTAAATGGGGATCATTCTTTAGCAGAGGTGAAAAAGTTTTAGCTCTTTTTGGGATGTTCTGGTCCCTAGACATGTTACATGGTTATGTCCAAGGTAATTTAAATTTGGTGGTTGTTTCATTAGTAAGTACTTGGGCTGCTGGTTCAATTTCTAGGAAGTGCTGATTTAGTAGCATGTATTTGACCCATTAGTAAATGAGCTCTGATTTTTTTATTTATTTTTTACTCTGATCTGATTTTTCCAAATCAAAGTGAAGATATCCCTTATCTTTGACCTAATCATATGTACCTCAAATTCTCTATATGGAATAGTTCTCTTCTTTTCACATCTTCCGTATTGTAATATGTGGCTTGTTTTAGATGTTTGGTTGATAAACTTCAAAATGGAGATGTGACTCCTACACAGAGAAACATGGAGTGCATCCAAGGCGATGCTAACAGTGATTGTCATGTCAAGGATTCTTTTTCTGGAAAAGTTTCTGTTTCTGTTGCTGATACTGGAGAGACGGCTGTTGTTGTCTCAATGGTTGGAGGACTCCAGTTGACTCCAATGCCAAGTGAGAATGGTCTGTCACCCCTTGTATCTGATAAGGATCCAATGAATGAATCATTTGTTTCAGTATCCACTGCCAAAAGTCACAAGGTAGAGACCGAGAAGACAATTAGCTCACTAATCACAGAGGAACAGGATTTGGAATTGTCCTTATCACGGAATGTATCCTGTAATTTGCTTTTGGACTTTGTGGCGCACAATGAGTTGAATACAGATGCTCATGAAATAACAAGTGAATCAAGTAGCGTTTATGGAATTGGAGATTCTGTAAGAATGTTGTCTAATGAATCCGGCATCAGAAGTAATTCTTCCAAAAATGAATCCAGTATGGGTCTTCATCTTGGTTTATCAGTGGGATCCTTTTTATCTGGTAATATATATTTAATTATTATTTATATTTTCCTGTTGAGTAGCTTATCAAGTCTAGCGTCAGAATACAGAGTTGTAAGGATTTATTTTTTCATGTTTTCATTATTCATAGTTGATGGAATGAACAACAATGAAACAAAAGAATTGACTGATGTCCAACTGTGGAATCTTTCAGAAGGAAAGATTAAAGGTAGTGAACTGTTTCGGCATATGTTATTTTTTGTAATTGTCTTTTTTCAATTCTGGGGTCACTCTTAGCTTTTGTAAAAGCAAAGTTGGATTATGGTTATATAAATTGCTAACTTTTCATGTCATTGCCTCATAATCCAAATAGATTCAGGAGATGAAATTGAACCAGATGCTAATGAGGATACAGTTCAAGTGGTTGGTGAAAAGAGAAAGCATACAGATTGCAGGTCATTTTTCACTTTATTGATTTTTATATAACTTAAGCAATTAATTCTTGTAAGTCATTACTGCTACACCACGAGAAAAACTTCTACCACCACCTGATCAATTGTTAACTCGGTTTTCTTAACTTAAGTGCTTGTTGTGTTTTGCTCTTCATGGCAGTGGGCCATTTGGATCTTGAAGGAGATCTGGAAGGTGGTGGTTTTTAGATAGATGAAACTGTGTATTCATCCAATACAAAAATATGAAAGAAAGAAAAAAATATATCGAAGGTTTCTTTATAATATTTTGAGCTTGCTCATTTTTCTAAATCATGTCCAGCCTAAATTTTATATTCTCATTCTGGTTTTGGTATCTTTCTGAATATTTCTACAAATTCATAGTTGTTGGCACAGAATCACTGTATGACAGTGCCAATTCTGGATGGAAAATACAACATGATAAATTGAAGAAGCACCTGGTAGCTTCTTATGGACACAAGAAGACTGGAGGAGTAGGGGGGTGGGATATTTGTTATGTGAAGTACAGTGCCCATGCAACCCTTATATGTTACTTATCTTTGACTTGCTCAGTCCATTGTAATAATTTTATTTTATTTTCATTTTATGTCCTCCTGAATAACAAAAAATGATTGTTTCTATATCTTGATATCTACTAGTAATCAAGCCCAGACGAACGATGATCACAGACACACCAACCCTGAACTTGCAACTGAAGTTTCTCGAAAGAAAACTAAAGCTGAGGGGACTCAACTGATTACTTCAAAGGACAAAGAAAATGCCTCTATTTTGGATAACCAGTTAAAGCAGTGTCTTGAAAAGGAAGATGTCACTTCAGATATAATGAGTATAGTGAAAGGGACAAAACAAAAACTGTCCAAGGAGCTTGATGGCCCTAATTCTTTTAAATTATCTGAAGAACCTGAACATTTGGTAGGCTTAAGAGTGAAAAAGATCATGAGGAGAGCTACTGATGACAAGGAGTCATTTATGGCAGTTCAAGATCTAAGGAAAGAAATCAGAGAAGCTGTCCGTAACAAATCCTCAAATAATGTTGGGGAAAGCCCTTTTGATCCAAAGCTTCTTGCAGCATTTAGGGCTGCCGTAGCAGGATCGAAAAGTGAACCTGTAAAGAAGTTATCCCCTTTAGCTGTGAAGGCGAAGAAGTTGATGTTGCAGAAGGGAAGAGTACGTGAAAACCTAACAAAGAAAATTTATGGGACATCAAATGGAAAAAGAAAGCGTGCATGGGACAGGGAGTGCGAAGTTGAGTTTTGGAAGTACCGCTGCATGGGAATTTCAAAGCCTGAAAAGATTGAGACTTTGAAGTCAGTTCTAGACCTCCTAAGAAAGGGTTCTGATAGTTCGGAACCAAAGGAGGAGTCTGAAAGTCAGGCCATGAGTCCCATTCTTTCCAGGTTGTATTTAGCTGATACTTCTGTTTTACCACGGAAAGATGATATCCGACCCCTCTCAGCACTTAAAACTGCTGCTAATTCAGAGCAGAACAAAGAACAAAGCCCACTAGTAAAAGGTTCAAAGTCACTGCTTGATACTAGTAATACGAAACCAACTGAAACAAAAAAGGTTTTGTCAAAGGTCGGATTTTGTTCATTTGAAAATAAAGGAAATAAAAAGAATGCACCCGGATCAGATGGTGATTCAGCTTCCTGTAAAGTACATCTAAGGGACCACTTGGAGAGGGCATCAGTTTCTCCATTACGTGGTTCAAAAGTTGATACAAAGGAGTTAGACTTTAAATCTGATAATATGAAGAGTGACAAAAAGAAATGGGCCTTACAGGTTCTTGCGAGGAAAACAGCAGCTGTAGGCGGGAAAGCAACAGACAAAAACCAGACAGACACTGCAATCCTTAAAGGAAATTATCCTTTGCTTGTATGTGAAAATTAACTTTTGAGACCCAATGATGTTCCTTCTGTTTGAGTTTTGTATTGAAAAATAACTTTTATTACATCTGGTTGTTGTGAGTAGGCTCAGTTGCCAGCAGATATGAGACCAGTGTTGGCATCCAGTCGGCACAATAAAATCCCTATTCCAGTGAGGCAGGTATGTGATGCCTTGTGTCTTCACTCTATTTGGATGGGTGCTTATCCCATGCTAGTAAATATATTATCTTTCTTTATATTTCCTAGTTATCCTTTTTTTAGTGCAAAGGAAAGTGATTTCCTAGTTATCTTAAAGTTAAAAGAAATTTGAATATGTGAAAAGAATGCACCCTTTTACTGGACACAAGTGCATTCCGCGGAGTAACAATCGGTGTCAGATTTACAAGGAAAAGGAGGAAGGGAAAATGTGTTACTGTAATAGTGAATTATTGTGCCATATTTCTATGTTGTCCAAAGAATGTAGGAGCTAAGCTAGATTTAAGAGTTAAGATACCATACTTAGGTGCAGTACTTCCATCATCTTTACTGCACAATCACTCTCACAACACATCATTTCCACTTTGATCTCCATTGCTGACAACAGTGTTGCCACTGCCACAAGTTGCCTGCAGCAGTTCCACCACATATCACGGCAAAGCAAATGGGAGATAAAATAAATAATAGGAGAACATCAAATAGCAATTCATATTCAGGCTTTAGATGGTTGTGTATCTAAGGTTTATGAAATCAATACTGAAAGCTAAGCTTTGTCTAATTATATTTATGTAAAAGCACACTGTATATAATTTACTGGCTGATTTCCAGTTGTTTCATATCATATGTTCACACCATTAGGCTTGTAATTTCTTTTAAGTATGACTATTTTAATTTGACCAGGTGACTGAAATTCCTTTCCATGATTCTTATTACTGTCAATTGTTATACAGACACAGCTTTACCTGCCTAACAGAGCACTTGTTGAGGAAAGCAAATCTGCCGGTCATTCGCAGAACTGCAGATGCAGAGTTGGCTGTGGCAGATGCAATTAATATTGAAAAGGAGGTTGCTGACAGGTCAAACAGCAAGCTAGTCTACCTCAATCTCTGTTCCCAAGAACTATTGCATCATTCAGGTAATAGAAAATCCGATATAGCCAAAGACACAAATCCATCATTGTCATCAGCAGGCCCTTGTGATAGATCAGAACAACATGCGGATGAACTTCCCACTGATCCTGCAGTTGAAGAAGCTCTGAGAAATGCGGGTCTTTTGTCCGATTCACCTCCTAGTAGTCCACATGATGAAAGGGAAATCTGCAATGATGATCATGATCCCTCAGGTCCTGATAATGTCTTTGAAATGGATTCTCATCCAGAATTGGATATATATGGTGATTTTGAATATGATTTAGAAGATGCAGATTATATTGGTGCTAGTGCAGCAAAAGTATCTAACCCACAACCCGAGAAAAGCATGTCGAAAATTAAAGTGTTTTTTTCAACAATGAACTTGAATAAGTCAAATAGTGCTCTAGATTCTGTTGATTTTGAGAGCTCAGGAAAGAGTGGTAGACCAACAGATGCTTCACACTCACCGAGGTGTCATCATGATGCTAAGTGTGGAACCTCTATCATCAATGGGCAGACTGAAAAGTCTTGCGTTCCTCCTGAATCCTTGCTTGATGAATGTGGCAGAGAGCCATCTGATGCAGAATGTGAAGAATTATATGGTCCAGATAAAGAACCACTAATAATAAGATTTTCAGATGGGGAATCAAGAGAATTATATGAAGTGGGTGATCCAGAAGCTTTGGTTAAGGACAATGGTGATGAAACTAATGAAAAACAGGTGTCAAACCAACCTATAAAGTTATCTGAATGCGGTAATGAGATTTCTGCTGAGAATGCTTTTGGTGCTACTATTGGTCAAAACTCCACCAGTGGAGAGAATTCGTCCAGTGTGTCCCAGAGAGGTGAAAACACCCAAATGGAGAAGAAATCTAACACAAATACTAAGCAGTCTGATAGTGTTCATGTTGTTTCTAAGAAGGTAATATAAGGTCCATTTACGTCATCGGTGGTAGTTTGTTTTTCCTTGTGTGGATTTGAAATATTTTTACTCTTTCACTACCCAATTTCAGCATACTTCAATTGACCCTGAGGTGTCCACCATCTTCCATCTTCAAATGCATGCTTGTTTTCCCTTAATTATTTTGTTAACGTTTTTTTTATACTGAATGAAAAGTGATTCTGTACAGGTAGAAGCCTACGTCAAGGAGCACATCCGCCCACTGTGCAAGAGTGGTGTAATCACAGCTGAACAATATAAATGGGCTGTTGCAAAAACAACTGATAAAGTTATGAAATACCATTGCAAAGCCAAGAATGCGAATTTCCTCATAAAGGAAGGTGAGAAAGTGAAGAAACTCGCAGAGCAGTATATTGAGACAGCCCAACAGAATTAAAGAATTGACCCAGCATAACAACAGCATTCTCAATTTTCCAAGTTAATGCTCGTTATTCTACATTCTTCTTTCTCCATATTGTAGGTTCTGTACATATTTGTGGGACACAGCACATCGCCAACATCGCCAATATACGTATCCTGGGTAAATTGAGAATGGAAGGTTTTATGGTCAAGATTTTTTAGCCGTTGTTTGGACTTTTCACCGACTCATGGGACTGAACTTAGATCTAATTAGTGGGAGTTTTTAAATTTGAACCCATGATCCCAAATTTCTTGTTGGTATATATAGACAAGGAAAAAGAAAAATGATCTCACCTCTTGTTTTTGTTTGATTATATCCACACTGATTCTTTTTCCCCAAAACCGAAGTTGAACATTTAAGTAAGATTAAAGAATTGACGCTTTCGTACCTACGAGATCCAATTAGAACAAAAAAAAAATGAAAACAGTTAAACGAACGTGAATTATTTATTTTTTTTGGTCCATTATAAAATCATATCCTGCATTCATCCAATTGCGAATTTTTTTTCTTTTTATTTTATTTTTTCAAAAACGCTTCTTTTTTTGTTTTTCCTGGTAGAAAATCCTAACATATTTTTTAGGAAATGAATTTCCTTCTTTATTTCTTCATTAAGGTATAGTTTTAAAAAAAAAAAAAAATTATTGAAAAGTCATCTTTTCTTTATAAAGTGAAATTTATTCATGTTAAAAAATTATCCATGTTTTTTCTGTATTTTATTAACAATTAAGTTATTAGACGAGAAAGATGAAAAAGAAAAACGTTCGGCAGTAAAAGTTAAGATTAATAAAATTGGCAGCTTCGTTATTGCGTTAGAACCCTAATATGATAAACCCTCCTGTTCAAATTCCTCAAATTTCGGCACGAATGGCCATATTGTAAGTTTGCACGCACCCAACTGGATGACCTCTACGTTTAGGAATTTCCTCTGAACAATGACCACCACTGACATTCTCTCACCACCACGGCTATGCATTTCCAGACCCTACAAACACTATCATGGATTGCAATTCAAACGATTAAATTTCAACCTGGATAATCGACCACAAGCTCTTTTCCTCCGCAGTTCATTCACAGTTTTGTGCATATCACGCTCTGAATCCTCATCACAAGCTGCTGAGAGTAGCGGAACCACAGGGGATGATTTTGTGTCTAAGGTTTTGAAGGAAAACCCAAGCCAAGTGGAACCGAAGTATCTAATTGGAAAAAAACTTTATACTCTGAAGGAAAAAGAGAATCTGAGTAAAAAATTGGATGCGGGTCTTTTAGATATTTTGGCGAAGAGGTTGACGTTTAAGGCTAAGTCGACAAAGGAGAAAGATGATGGTCAAAGTGTATTGGGAAGTGAGGCTGTGTATTTGAAAGATATACTGAGGGAGTATAAAGGGAAACTGTATGTGCCGGAGCAAATTTTCGGGACTGGGTTGTCAGAAGAGGAGGAGTTCGATAAAAATTTAGATTCATTGCCGAGAATGAGCTTTGAAGATTTCCAGAAAGCTATGAGGAGCGGCAAGATCAAGTTGTTGACTTCAAAGGAGGATAAAAGTGTTTTGTACGGCAATGGTTATAGGGAGTTTGTTGTAGATTTGAAGGAAATTCCTGGCGATAAGAGCTTGCAGAGAACCAAATGGTAAAAATTCTAATCAATTATTGTTTCACACATGTTTTCAGGCTGTTTGTCTACAATTTGTTGACAGTTTTAGCTTTTTTTTAGGGCTCTGAGGGTGGACGAAAATGAAGCTCTAGCAATTTTGGAGGAGTACCCAGGGCAACGATATGAGATAGAGAGGCATACTACGGTTATCAATCTCTATCTCTGTTGAACTCGATTATTTAATTATCTTTGGCAGATAAAAACAGATCTGTTTTGTTTCAGAGGAAGTAGGTCATGTTTTTTAATTGGATGCAAAAACTAGGAGGTTAGCTTGTCAGTTGTAGTTTCATATCTAATGCAACAAATTATGAACATAAGCTATCACATTTGGAACTAAAGTTGCAATGGGAATATAAAATGAAAGTAACTTGAATAATATCAATCTTCCATCTCTAGAGTGTCATGTGCTAATTTTAAACTCACATTCTTCTGTTTAACCTGTGCTAATTTTTCTTTTTGAAGAACTACAGTATCATAAGGGATGTGAGACTCATTAATAATTTATAGATGAATGTTGGGCCTCAGGTCCATTTATGTCCTCATACATTCTGTAGATACAACGTTATACCTTCAAGATGCTACATCAATGGAAAATGACATAGATAAAATACTTCCAAGGTCTTAGTTTTCTTATGATGTATTATAATTGTATTTTTTTTTTTTTTAAATGCTTAAACACATTGCTGCAGGCTTGGGTGGGAAAATTACCACAATACCCTAATCCAGTCGCATCTTCCATATCTAGCAGAATGATGGTAGAACTTGGAATGATAACAGCAGTGATGGCTGCGGCAGCAATTGTAGTTGGAGGATTTCTTGCTTCCGCAATATTTGCTGTTACCAGTTTCATCTTTGTGACAACTGTCTATGTTGTATGGCCTATAGCCAAACCATTTCTCAAGCTATTTCTTGGAGTTATTGTTGGAATTTTTGAGAGGATTTGGGATAATATCATTGATGTCTTCAGTGATGGAGGAGTTTTTTCTAAGTTGTATGAATTTTACACTTTTGGTGGTGTGTCAGCCAGCCTTGAGATGTTGCAACCTATTATGCTTGTACTTTTGACTATGGTCCTTCTTGTCCGTTTCACTCTCTCTAGAAGACCTAAAAACTTCCGGAAGTGGGTAAGTGGCTTCTTGGTTCATATATAGAATATCTTATCTTGTCTGCATGCATAATACATAGCTGATTGTATAGAATGGATTTTGATTTCAAAGAGTATATCTAAGAAATGTTTCTTTAATGTACAGGATCTTTGGCAGGGGATAGATTTCTCGCGATCAAAGGCTGAAGCTCGTGTTGATGTTAGCTAAATGCTCACATGTTCATGTTCACACTATTTTCTAATGTTTTGAAATTCCTTGATTATTCTTAGATTTCTATTTTGGATTGATATTCTTTCAGGGTTCAACCGGAGTTAAGTTTACTGATGTGGCAGGAATTGATGAGGCAGTAGAGGAACTCCAAGAGGTACTTATGTTATTTCCTACATATTCTCATGGTGTGCAAGTGCCTTATAATCGCTTACTTTTTCATCAAAGAACTAAGCATTTCTTGTACATTTATTTAAAATGCTTAAACTGTTACTTGTTAAAGATGTTGAATATCTGGTTCCTTTTTCTGTTGTTGGGAATTATGTTTCAATGTCACATGATATATCCTCGTCATATATTACAAAAGATTTCTTTTCTTTAATTGATGATTTATTTCCATAAAATTTATCTAAATACTAATTAATAATGTCGTGCTGATTAGTTGGTGAGATACCTAAAGAACCCGGAGTTGTTTGATAAAATGGCAATCAAACCTCCACACGGTGTTCTTCTGGAGGGCCCTCCTGGATGTGGCAAGGTCGGACAGTTTCCACTACTGTAAATGTGAGTGAAATTTGTCATGCAGATTATGAAGTTTTCTCATGTTTTTTGCAGACTTTGGTTGCTAAGGCCATAGCTGGTGAAGCTGGTGTTCCATTTTACCAAATGGCTGGCTCTGAATTTGTTGAAGTTTTAGTTGGTGTTGGTTCTGCACGTATTAGAGATCTGTTTAAGCGAGCCAAGGTGATCATACTTACATGTATCTGGGTTTGCTACTAATTGTTATGACATGTCTTGTGTTCCAATTTCATATTCCTGCTCGCCATATCATTTAAGGAGCAGGGCATGAAATGCATTTATGCCCTGTTATAGGACTGGATTATTGAGGGTATTGACTATTTTGAGAATTACAATTGTGTAATGTTTATGAATTTGATCTTTTTTACTATGGAAGATGTTATTTTTTGTTAGTTGTTCGTGATGGATTCAGATGGCCAACCTTAACAATATCTTCTGCATGGTTATCTGTTTTGTTAATTATGAGTAAGACTGTAATACATTTTTGAAGACAATTTGGAGGAATATATCAAGGCCTCTTGGCTTTCCTGTTGTCCTTTTCTTAAAAAATAATAAATATATTTTCAAGTTTTGCTTTACTGTCTGGGATTGTGGGTGGAATTCTAAAACTGAGGAAGTAACATTTGATACTCTTAGATAAGTGATTTCTTGTAGACTTCCGTGTTTGAGGAGGTATCTCTGATGAACAAATGCTTGGCATATTGGAATTAAATGTTAATTGTTTATCTGTGCAGGTGAACAAACCATCAGTTATATTCATTGATGAAATCGACGCATTAGCAACTAGGTATGGCTTCCTAGTGGACAAATTTCAAGCAGCTCTTAGTATGTTTCCGTGTGTGTGTGTACGTGATAACATGTACACTAAAAAGAACACCTTAACAAGCTCTCGCGAATCATTAACTCAGATGGGATTACTGATATGGTTAAAGCTGAGAATCTGCTATTGTTGAGCAACATCCAAGATTCTGAATGTTATTCAAATCTGTTAGTCATTAATGGCATTAACCATGTTGTACTTGTGGTGGATGTTCCCGTGTAATGAACTAGTGAAGATGAATATCTTTTGTGAATGCAAGATGGAGCTGGTCTTTTAAGATCAAATATTATCAAATTGAACTGAAAATGCTAATTATTCTAGACAATCTACTTGTTCATAACATTATAAACTAAATTGTTCGAATGTCTTTTTTATTTTTGGTGATCAGGCGTCAAGGTATATTCAAGGAGTCCTCTGATCACCTGTATAATGCAGCCACCCAGGAGAGGGAAACTACATTGAACCAGCTCTTGATAGAGCTGGATGGGTTTGATACTGGAAAGGGTGTAATTTTTTTAGCTGCTACAAATCGAAGGGATTTGTTGGATCCAGCACTTCTTCGACCAGGTCGCTTTGATCGCAAGGTTTGTATTTGCGGCTCATTCAGTTAATGTTTTCCACAAAGCTATGTTGTTTTCAAAAGATGATGAAGAAAACAGAAAGAAAATCTGCTAAATTATCTCATTTGGTTTTTGTTTTAAAAATAAAAGCTCTGTTGTTGAAATCTTATTCTGGTGTAAACAGATTGACTATATGTTCACCATTTTAGAAGTTTTCTTCATTATTTTCTGTTTCTTCTATGTAATTCTCTCTAATGAAGATTTACTTATCCTTGAATTTTTCTTCTGTAGATCAGAATTCGTCCTCCTGGTGCAAAAGGGAGATTGGATATCTTGAAAATTCATGCTGGCAACGTGAAAATGTCACAGACTGTTGATCTAACCTCCTACGCACAGAACTTACCTGGTCTGCATTTCTCTTTGCTGTCCATTAGATTTGTCATTTTAATATCTGAAACCATGTATCTAATTTTCAGGATGGACGGGAGCAAGGCTGGCTCAATTAGTCCAAGAGGCTGCTCTTGTGGCAGTTAGAAAAGGTCACGAGTCAGTTCTTCAGTCAGACATGGATGAGGCAGTTGACAGACTTACTGTAGGACCAAAACGAGTTGGAATAGAGTTAGGTCATGAGGGACAGTGTCGTAGAGCTACTACTGAAGTTGGAGTGGCTTTAACTTCTCATCTGCTACGACGGTATGAGAATGCAAAAGTTGAACGCTGCGATCGTATTTCAATTTTCCCTCGTGGTCAGGTCCTCTTTCTCATTCCTTAGCTATATTGTCTTCTTTTATATTCCTTATGTATATATATGTAAACATCTTTCTTTTTCTCATACATGGTGGAATATTGCAGTACATGTTGTGCTCTAAATAAAGGGCTAGTGCTAAAGGTTAGATTTTTTATTTTTTTTTAACGTGTCATGTAACAATTTAATGGAGAATCGTGCAGAATAGTTTGGACATGTGAGACGTATAACTACAATGCCCTGGTAAGGAGATTAAGAAAACTTTAGTGGAAGAATTAAAAGAGGATAAGTGGAACCAAGAATAACATTGGTAGAAGTGGTATAAATGCCTAAAATTTTATGGAGAATGTAGTCTTAATAGGGTTGATGTAGCTTCTGATTTCTGAATAATTGGAATTCAAGTTTAGTATTTGTTTATTTATATGCAGGCATCAAA
This sequence comes from Quillaja saponaria, assembly GCA_029379385.1. NCBI lineage: Eukaryota > Viridiplantae > Streptophyta > Magnoliopsida > Fabales > Quillajaceae > Quillaja > Quillaja saponaria. Next base: position 20,579,431 of record CM055618.1, read on the forward strand.
TTTGTTTATAACACGGTCTGATCTCTGTCTTTCTGTGTGTGTTACCTTTTATTTTTTTTCACATTGGTTGTAGCACTCTCTACTTACGGTGTACATGTCAAGTAATATGTGCAGGCATTATCTCAAGTTGTATTTCATCGCCTTGATGATGAATCTTACATGTTTGAGCGCCGACCTCAATTGCTGCATCGCCTTCAGGTGTGGATTTTGGGTGGGCAGTATTTATGTTCATTGTTCTTTCTTTGATATACACTCTTCGGTTAAATTTGACTGAGTTGGTGTACAGGTTTTACTTGGAGGGAGAGCTGCAGAAGAGGTCATATATGGACGGGACACGTCAAGGGCCTCAGTTGACTACCTTGCTGATGCATCCTGGCTTGCTCGTAAAATATTAACCATGTTGGCCCCTTAGTTACTACTATATACTTTTAGTTTCTCTTGTTATTGTATTGTTAATTGTTGGTCCTTTTTTCCCCTTTGTGGCAGATGGAATTTGGAGAATCCAATGGTCATACATGGAGAACCCCCGCCGTGGAGAAAGAAAGTTAAATTTGTCGGCCCGAGACTGGATTTCGAAGGATCACTGTATGATGACTATGGTCTTTTTGAACCTCCATTGAATTTCAAGTTGGATGATCAAGTTGCAGAAAGGACAGAAGAGCTTATACGAGACATGTATGGAAGGACAGTGTCTCTACTCAGGAGGCACCATGCAGCTTTGCTTAAAGCTATAAAGGTAATCTGATGTGTGGTATGAATATGATAATTGCATAAATTCTCTACGTAAATGTTATTTCATTTCACAGTTGATTTCATCTTGTTGAGAAAGCTAAATAGTAGTTCAAGTATGTAGCTTTGGTATCTGTCTCGTAATAGTTAAATAAACTTTTCAATGCTGCTTCTAAATCAGGCTGACCAATTGGGCTTACTCCATATAAATCCATTACAGGTTCTTCTGGATCAGACTGAGATCAGCGGGGAAGAAATTGAGTTTATTTTGAACACATATCCTCCACAAACACCTATACAGCTTCTTTTAGAGGAGAAAAATCCTGGAAGCCTTGCATTCTTTAATCGAGAACAAGGGCGTGATTTGGAATATGCCTTGCTAAATCAAACAGAGAAATCCTCCGAATTGTAATTGATTGTACAATCCTACATTTGCTGTGGGGATGGAGTCTCCAATGACATTCTGGTGCAGCTAGGCCAGCCTTCACAACTTACATTAGCATTGTGAACACGGGCACACCGTAAATTTTGGTTTAATTAATGCCAACACTGATTCCCTTGAGCTGAAGTTTTATTCATGTAATTCGTACCTAGCTAAGTAACAGGTGGTTCTATTCAGAGAAAATAAATTGTAAAACTTTTCCATAACATATTAGTATAGTACTTGAATTCAGAATAATTAAGGTTTTTACAACTTCGTCTGTTTGGATCCTAAGAATTGGGCTATGGGAAATGGAATTGGTGGTCCAATTTTAATTATTTAGTGTGGTTGTATTTAGGGGTAAGAATTCGGTTGGGTCGGTCGGTTTTGGAGCTTTTACAGACCAACTCGAGCAAGTTGATTTTTCAAAAATCCCAACCGAGAGGTCACCCGAAATAATTGGTTTTTCAGTTCTTCTAAATGCTTGTTATTGCTCTGGTTGCATTTGGATTTCGGTCGGTTTCGGTTGTTCTTCCAAATCAGTATACAATCTTAAATCTAAAATGTTCACAGCTAAATCCACCGCAGTTGGGTAATCAAATATCAATTTTTAAATAATGAGAACCTTATATTAGCTTAATGTTTTTGACTTGTTTTTGCTATTCTTTTTTTTTTTTTTCTGCAATTAAAATGTGGTTTCATCATGCTCTAGTTGGATCTGATATGTAGACGCAAAATGAGAAATACGGTTATGATTATGGCTTAGATCTCAAAACAACAAAGTAAAAACACCAAATATTACATTTCATTGCATTAATCACTTCAAGACTCCGAAAATTAAAAGAGAAGGAATGATGAAATGTGAAAGATAAAGAAATAAGGTAGTAGCCATGGAGAGGCAGAGAAGAAAGAAAAACTGGTTGTTGAGTATGAAGAGACAGAGAAAAGAGAAAAGAGTTGCTTTGCTTGCTTACCCTCAATTTGTTTGAATGGGTCTGTATTTTGGGCTTTTGGGTCATGGGCTGTCTTTGGTGAGTGTTATTCGGTGTGGGAGGGTGTAAAATGTGGTATAATTTAACCAATAATATTGTGCCACTTGTAAAAAATTATATTTAAGAATATATGTAATTATTTCGGTCGGGTCGGTTATTCAAAAATTCAAAATATACTCACTCGCAAAACCGACCCGACCTGACCCGACCCAACAAAAGTATAAAAATTACACCCGATTTTGAAATAATCTATTTTGGTTTAGGTCGATTGTGGGTCATTTCGGTCAAGTTTGGGTTAGGAATTCAGTTTTTCGGGTTATGTGCTCACCCCTAGTTGTATTTTGAACTTGGACTTGCAATTCATGGTCCCAATTCTTAGGAATTGCAACATAACTAAAACAATGTCATCCAAATTTTTAGATAAATCTAAAAGAATTAGAAGTTCACCAAGACTTTCTCTTCTCCCTCAACTTCATGGAGCCTTCTCTTCTCTCTCAACTCTGAATACATCCTCAACCAAAGCCTAGGAACAATCCAACTGTCAAATTCTCACTGTGATGATTTTGGAGACAGATTACTGGATTCAGAGAAAAAAAATCTATCAAAATAGCAAAACCTTTAATTCACCATCTTCTTCCTCGTAACCTTCTCAAGCTTGAAGGGAAAGGAAAATGGGCTCAGAATACTAAGGATAGCTACCAATTGCAGTGGGATCTGATGCTTTGTCTTTCTTCTCGAAGCTACCAGTTATAGCGGGATCTGATGCTTTATCTTTCGTCTCGGGTTGCTAATGCTTGTGATCCTAACTTATTGGTCGAATCCTTTATTAAACACCAATTGCTTGCTCTTAAGCTAAAAGTCTTGTTCAACTATTGCTCTCTTTTAGTCGAAGGTCCAATTACAATTTATAATTTCTTTTTTTAGATCCAAACAGTAAAATAACAATTTATCCTAATGTCAATTTATCATAATTAGAATTGAGGACACAATTCCAAACAGTAATTCCAATATTTAGATCAAACGGACCCTAAGCATAAATTTCCTCTATCATCTTTGATAGGAAATGGACCAAAAGAACATCCAATGTTCTCCTTTACAGTACTGTGCCAATTTTGGAGTTAGATTTTACTGGATCAAATATGCAATTTATTCATTCATTATTAAGTGTTTTTTTTTTTTTTTTGCCAATATTCAGTCATAAGAGTTTTTTGTCTCCTAAATTAGGGATAATTTGATCTTATTTATACTAGAAATTGTTGTATAATTATTTATCTGTTTTTTTTCCCTTCTAAATAGAAAGTCATTTTCCTATAATAATAATAAATAAATAAAAGTCACTAATTGCTCTAGTGGCCGTTAAGATCTTAATAAGGAAAGCAACCATTTTGGGTTAAGGTTTATGGGTGTGGAATAATGTTTGCGGTCAATGTTACAAAAAAACTCACCCTAAGCTTAAAACAACTTAAATGCCAATTTATGCGGCTTTGAAGAGGTGCGTTGCCAAGTAGTTCCGCGAAAGTGGGATTAATTGCGCTACAAAAACAGCGGATAGTGGTTAAGCCGTCGTTTGTTTCCACTTTCCACTTCCCATCTCTGAGGATTGCCTGTGTTGTGTGCTGCTGTAAGCCGTGTTTGGATAAAATAGCGAGACCCACTAACTCCCAAAAACGAACCCCACGCTCTCTCTGCGCGGATGAGAGATGAAGGAGAAACCTCGACATGGCTCTTTAAAAATCAAATGTCGAAGCAACTACAGCGAAAACAAAAGCGAGAACAAAGAAAACAAGAAGACCAAATGGAAAAACAATAAAAATAGCTTCATTGAGCTCTCCTTGTCTTTGATCTTCTCCCTTTTGTGCCTTCTATTATTCTACTTTCAACTTGGCCTTGGTCATGGAAATGGAGGTATTTTCTCGTCCACCATTCTCTACCTGATTTTTGTTGTCAATTTTGGATTTTCCCCCTATCTGGTAGCGTGTTTTGGGGATTGTTTTCATTGCCCACACTTTTTATTTTATTCTTTCTTGTTTCTTGTTACCTACCATTCTCTGTTTGCTTGCTGAGATAAACCAGAGAATACAAACAATCGAAAGCTGGAATTTTGTTTTCCTTTTGGTTATAGAAGTTGGGAAGTATGAGACTTCAATGTTCTGTTGATTATCTCTCATCATGACAAAGGTAAAATAAATTTTACATAATGTAATGTAATAGGCTCAATGTTAGAACAAAAAAGAAAAAAAGAAAAGATAACTTCAAATCATCCTTTCTCAAAGTCGTGGCTTCCTGGAAAATTCCATAGCTACCATCTACATGTGAAGACTAGATGAATTGGGAATCTTTCTAGAAGGAAAAAATTCATTCTCTACCATTATAACTTTGTAAAAGATCTGGTGCAGTATAGAGTTTTATTTTTCAAAATGATATTCTGCTAGAGACTAACAAATATGGAAAATGATTTTGTTTGGGATTTCATACTGGTCTCGTGTGTTTCTTTGTGTGGTCCTTCAGAATACTGAACTGTCTGGAAAATTTTCGACTGTTGCCTTGGTTATTTTTCCTCTTATTTCTTGCCTTTTTCTATTCCTTTCTTTGGGTGGGGATGATTTTAAGTTGCCATAACGTGTTCTGAGATGTCTACATATGTGCTATATACCAGTCCTATACTCGTACAATGTCCAAGTGGAAACTAGAAAACTGTCTTTGAACGGTTTAAGGTTAGGTTCTGAGAAATAAATCCTATTTCCACATTCTATTTCTAATTTTTTTTTTTGATAAGACATTCTATTTCTAAATTAATCAAACAAGTGTGGTGTATCTAATACAACTGTAATTGATTAGTTGTTTCTCATGTCATCTTCCAATGAGTTATTGTATATACCTTTTTTAGGGAACTCACCTGATAATAGAAGCAGACCTTGTTCTAGTGCTGGCAACAATGAGCTTAGTAAATGTGCATATTCATATATTGTTAATGGAAGCAATATTTACACAAATGGGGCTCTATTAGAGTTTACTAGATCAACTAGCAACAACAATTCCAGAAGGCGTCATCAGAACCTCAGCAGACTAATGTACTCACTTCCACAAACAAGTAGATTAGAAGAAAATTTTTGGAGAGATTTAGGTTATGATGCTTTAGTGAGTGAAATACAGTTACAAGAAGAAGAGAAAATTCAGCCAGTAAAGCTTCCAAATGGGAAACTTCAGCCCATATATCTCAATTATGATGAGTTCCGAAACATAACAAGGCAAGAAAAAGGATGGGGTATGCATAGTCAGCATGTCAACATCACTCACCGGCTTGAAGCTGATGGCACAGAGTATAACTATGCATCTGAATCTAAAGGTGCAAAAGTGGTGGCTCATAATAAGGATGCAAGAGGAGCGAGTAATATACTGGGAAAGGATCATGACAAGTACCTGAGAAATCCTTGTTCTGTAGGAGGGAAGTTTGTGGTTATTGAGCTTGCAGAAGAGACTCTGGTCGATGCTTTCAAAATTGCCAACTTTGAGCATTACTCTTCTAATTTCAAGGAATTTGAATTGTCAGGCAGTTTGAGCTATCCAACTGAAGTGTGGAGTCCATTAGGAAACTTTCTTGCTGCTAATGTCAAGCATGCACAGATCTTTAAGCTGCCTGAACCCAAATGGGTGAGGTATTTGAAGGTGAGTTTACTTAGTCATTATGGATCAGAGTTTTACTGCACATTGAGTGTTGTAGAGGTTTATGGGGTAGATGCAATTGAGAGGATGCTGGAAGATCTAATTGTGGCTTCTACAGAACCTGTCCCTAACATTGTGCCACTGCAGAATTCTAGTGTCATCCCTTCTTTAAAACCAGAAGCTGGTCAAATAGACAGTAAAACAAATAAAGTTCTAAATAGTTCTGAGACTGCTGATACGATGATAGCAAGCAATGATGATGCGCAAAAGTTCAATGCAGATGTGACAAAAAATTCTGTGGTTGTGGACAAGATTCCTGATCCTGCAATAGAAGTGAGACAACACATAAATGGTAGAATACCTGGTGACACTATCCTGAAGATCTTGATGCAGAAGGTGAGGTCAGTTGAGCTGAACTTATCTGTGATGGAGAAGTACATTAAAGAATTAAACCGCAGACAAGGGGATGTTTTGCCAGAGCTTGACAAAGAGATATTGAGAATATTACAGATTTTGGATAGAAGCAAGTCAGAGATCAAAGATCTCAGGGAGTGGAAAGAAAATATGGTACTATGTGACTTTCGTCTTCTTTTTTTTCTCTCCCTAAGGAGCTTTATGCATCCACCTAATTGTTTCGCATCTTTTTCTTTTAGGAAAAAGGTTTTACTGACCTTGAGTCGTGGAAAGTTGTCATCTCATCTCAAGTCAATGCACTGGTGAGGGAAAATGGCATGTTGAGGTTAGAATTTTATCTGCCCTATCACCATTTGATAAACCATACTGTTCATTTTGTTGCATCAAATGGTATCCATCTGTGATTGGTTCTGATCAGTTAGTCTTTTATTTTGATGATATTGCTTTTGAATTTCCCTTTTACCACTTGTGTATAATTTTCCTTTTATTTGTTATATTAGTCTTGATGTTCTATAACAAGCTAAATCTTAATCATTCCTTAGATAAAGGAGGTATTGGTTTATATCAGTGGTAAGTTGGATATTACCAATCAAAATTTAGTCAGGCATGTTATCTCGTAGCGCCCCCTAAGCAAGGAAAAGAAAAGGGGAAGTAAAAGGAGAAGGAAGAGAATGAAGAGAAGGAAGGAGGGATGGACGGAAAGATATAAAGAAAGTAGGAAAAATTGAAACAAGGAAACTAGTGAAGGCAGGGATAATATAGCCCAATATTAGCTTTTGATAGATAATCTAAACTGTTTTCAACCTTTTCCTTAATGGCATCTGTACTCTTTTTTCTTGAAGGTGTTTGACATGTCTTATACTTTCTTTTTACTACAGATCAGATGTTCAGAAGGTTGCAAGTGATCAGGTAAATATGGAAAGGAAAGAACTTGCGGTGCTAGTGGTGAGTCTTTCCTTTGCGTGCATTGCAATTCTGAAGCTAATTTCAACACGACTTTTGACCTTCTTTGGTGTATATCAATCTGACAAGGCGTTCAAGAAAAGTAGATGTTGGGTTATACTTGTTAGTAGCAGTATGACAATATTCATTACTTTGATCTATAGCTAGTCCTTCATATTTATAGCTCTGGTAACTTTGCTAATTGACATTTGGTATCTTTCTAATTATTTATAGCTTCTGTATAAATGATAATAGCATTGTAGAGACGTTCCATATTGTTGTATATGAATGAATTTGTATCGTTCATTTCACCATGTTGTATTGCTTCTCTCACTTCCTCTATCTCCTCCTATCAAGAAGTTCGTAGAAAAATCTACAGCAACTGGGGAGCAGCTTTAGTGATCATATCATTGACACTTGTCTGGAAAATAAGGAAATATCTTCATGTGACAACCTTAAAAAAATGTATAACTAAGAGTGAAATGTATTAAGGGTGGCTATTTTGACACTACCTATGAAAGTAACATGAAATTGAAATGAGATAAATGACTTATAATTTAGCCCATTTAACATGATTGATAACATTTAAATTTATTAAAAAATAATTTGAAGCATTATTTGAAGCAATAGGTAATGTCATAATATAAAATAATTCAATTAATTTTTTTACCATATTTAAGTCACAGAAATATAAACCGAAAAATTACGAGAAAACCAAGCGAGACTACGATAATGAAACGACCCGGTAATTCTGTATGCCTTCAGGATTAAATACTGACCCACAGCTGACGCCTGCGTTTCCTTCCTTCCTCGCGTACTCAGTCAGTTACAACTTACTGACGAGTTAAGAATCACGCCTTCCAAGCCGACCCTCCGCTTCCCCCCCATTTCTTCAAACTCGTTCTTCGAACAAAAAAATTAGGGTTTGAATATTTATACAATTAACATTCACCTTGACTACACGCGGAAAGGAAAACAAACGGCGACACCGGAAAAACCCTAACGACGTACCACCATACCTACCGGAGAACGGCTCGCAGTGAAGACTTAGGGTTTCATGTTCTGTGTAGATTTCATGTCTTGTGAATGGAGTTTGCCTCTAACTTCACCATCGCTTTCTTATCACAACCGCTTGTAGCTGCAACTGTTACTGTACTCTGTTTCTTTCTTGCCGTCTTCACTGTTGTCCGATCACTTCCATTCTCATACCCCGTGAAGAAATTGAGATCGTCCATCGGAACAGACAAGACTTCGGTCAGGAAATCCTGCGATTGCGTCTGTTCCTGCAATGGTAGGGCTGGAAATTCGGAGTCTGAATCTGCCAGTTCTGTGGCGTACTTGAACGGTGGTGGGAGAGGGATGTTGGAGATGAAGCCCAGGGCAATGGTGCTGTCTGAGCGACCAGCGGGCGCTTCAATGATGGAGGAATTGGTTCCGGAGATTACGACGCATGCTCTGAGCTACTTGGATTATCCCAGTTTGTGTCGCCTCTCAATGACGAATTCTTTGATGCGAAAGGCTGCAAATGACGATAATGCTTGGAAATCACTCTATCACAAGGTAAATTTTGATTATCTCTTTTTTTTTTTTTTTTTGCTCTCGAGTATTCGGAATTCTCCAAATGATTTATTTTGGTTTGTCATCGTCCTGGCTTGGTAGTTTAGGCCATATGAGATTGGAACTGATTACTCGTAGCTATGAAGCTTATCAATCTTCAGTCACTTCTTGAGATGTTAGCTGTCGAACAAATAGGTTTTACTTACTGCAAAAATGGAAAGTAGTGTAGAAATTGAATGGGAATGTGGCTTGCACAAGTTCTGTTTGGCTAATTTAGTAAAATGCGGATGCTATATTTGCTTACCTGCAAAAGTGAAGGATATGATACTAGAGGAAACGATTCTTTTGGGTTAGTTGTGTTTAATAAATAAATTTTTACTAAAACCTCACTCAATTGTGTGTATCATTATATATTCTGATAAACAGTGGAGCTGTGTGGGGAATGTTTCTCTTACCTCTGTGATGTGGCACATTCTTTACTATGTACTTTGTAGTTTAATTTTACCACCTCGTAGATAATCTCAGTCATCACATTATGACCTTGACAGCATTTGAGTATTTACAGACAAGCGTCATAAGCATGTACATGTCACATACTGTTTTCATCAATACTTACCCCTTTTAAATGTAGTAGAGTTATGCTGGAGAAATACCATTCATTTGTAAAAGTGACAAAACTGAAACTGGAAGGATACCATACTGAAAAACCATACTCACATGAGGACAACGAACTTTCCCATAAATTTCAGTCTCATCTCCCTGAATTCTTCTCAGTTTTACTTCCCTGTCAGTTGAGAATTCAGTTAAATGATATTCATATTGTATTGACTATTGAGTTCTTTAAGATAGTTCCTTCATTCTCCTGGTGTCTGTGTGGCATCAGCTGTTAACTTCATCTCTCTGAAATTCTATCTAGGACTTCACATTGGAGCAAGATAGTGTGATACCAGTTAATGGTTGGAAAGCTTACTATGCTGCAACACGAGCAATTGTGATTATTAACACAGAATTCTTCAACATTATAAGAGAAAGGTCTCTTCCAGCAATGAGCCGTTTTTGGCTAGATTCGGATTATGTGAAGTGTATCCATGCCTCAGGAGAATTCTTTTCAGGGTATGATGCTATACTTTCTTGTTTAGTTATTGTCTATGTTTTTTTACTACTAGTATAAATTTATCCACTACTGAGAAAGAAAAACCTCTTTTTTGCATAGTACCCTTGTGTACAAACGCACTTGTGTACAAATTACTTGTTGTGTTCTGTTTTTTTGGTGTATTGCGTACTTTATGTTGTGATGTTAAATTATCAACTTTATTAGGTCCTTGATAGATATCATGCTTTCAAATTGGTAAAATTACGTTTAGATGTTTGCTGGTGACTTCGGTTACAATTTTGTGTTTCTAGTACTAATATATAGGGGCTTGGACTTGGTATGTAGATTAATTTAAACTTAGTTTTGTACTTTGTTTGGATTATTTTCTTTTTGAAGTGTAGGATTTTATTTTGCAAAGTGCAGAGACATACAATTTGGGCTATAAAAGGAGATTGTTTGTTACTTTTACATTTGGCTACTTGTATTCCTATGTTTCTTGTTTTTTATGATTATACCTAATTGCTTAAAATGGATCACTAGACAGTGTTAGTGTTCATGTACTCATCTGCATATGTGTATGTACTTGTCAAATCTCCTTTTTCATGCACTGTTTTAATTTCTTCATAAACTGAAGATTTGGATGTGAGCGGGAACTTTCAAGAAGGCTTCATTTAGTGGGTTTTGCTTCATTAAAACACTTTTCTTTTCTATTTTGGTGTCCTTGATGTGTGGGTTGCGTTTCTCGTCTATTACCCAAAAGCTCATTTACTATGGGGAACCTTATCCAGAGTACTACTAATGGGACATGCTGATTCATACAACTGCCTTTAGAGCATGGTTTTCTAACACCAGACTAAAATTCCCGGAATCAATTTCTATGTTAGTTCATCTTTCATTTTCATTTATCTAGATCTGAGTTAGTCAAGTACTTTATCTACACTTGAGGCAGTCTTATGATCTTCTGAATTGAGCATGGTGTTGGCAATTTATTCATGCTCTAATCCCCAAGATGTATAATGATGATTATAAGATAGAGTCCTTGTTATTTCATGTACTGAAATTATAGTATCTGTTATTGTGTATCCCCAAATCATTCTTTAGATGTTACAGTTCATCTCCAAATTTTCTTTCTTAATGGTGAGTAAAGTTAGCCTAACTAATAAATTCTACAGGTATAATGCAGTAATACAGAGTTGGCAGTTTTTGTTTAACTGGGAGCAAGGTATAAATTTTCAGGTTCGTGATGTACGGGTACGGATCCTGACAGACATGGCTTGGGTTACAATGAAAACTTATGTTGATATCGACACAGGACCATTCAGTACAACTAATGTCTTTGAGTTTCGTAGTGGGCAGTGGTATATGGTGCATCATCATAGCTCCGTGATGAACGTGGAGGTGGATCAGCAGCATGGGTAACAAAAGGAAGGAGATGAGATATATCATTGTCATATCTGATACTATTTACGGAAGTAATACTTTATTTTAGCAGAAGCTAGATGCTTGATATATATCTGTGATTTCTTCAGAAAATCCTTCACAGTTTTCCAACCAGTTTCATTTATACTGTAAATATGGTATAGGGATGAGGTTCCAAGCTTCAATGTCAGTGATCAGGAAGTTGAATGGCCCACCGGTGTTGGGGGCTCTGGGCTCAAAATGTGTTGGTATTCAAGGTAAAACTCGTGGAAAATGCAAACAACAAATAGTTTTTTAGTGTGTCCGAGCACTTCTCTGCGTTAACCTTTTACTTTCCAATGTCGCATTACTGAATCTGGTACCTGTAGATAGCCGAATCTGAATCATATATCCTGAAATGTCATCAAATGATCACCAAGTATGATTTAATGAACTCAATTACACATTTATGGGCACTCAGTTAATACTAAGAACTGCGAAGTAAATTAAGGTGAAATGGAAATTAAATATTAGAATTCAGAGGATGCGATTAATTTCTGAGATATTTTTTGTACGTGTTGATGGTAAGTCGTTAAAAGAATGATTTCACTACACCAATCCCAGCCGCACGTTTAATGATTAAATAAAGAGCAAGAAAAAAGGGTTTGAACTTGGAAGTGCAAGTCAGGTGGACGTTATCCTTACTGAGGCAGTGAGGGGCTAACAATAACATTCATAGAGAGAGAGAGAGAGAGAGAGAGAGAGAGAGGGCGAGGGAGAGGGAAGGAATGGCGGTTGCTCTTTCAGTACCATCTCCTCATCAGACGCAATTCTATCGAAGTCCTTGCATCATCAGAAAATCATGGTTGCAGACACAATGCTCAACAACTCGCATTTATTACCCTGTCAAGCTTATTGCACCTTTATGTTCTTCTTCGCCAACTACCGCTGTAGATGATGATGCTTCTCCTCCATCCAATGTAGTTCCTGCAAATTCAGAATCCATCCTCGAAGACACTCAAAAGATTCCTCTGAGGTACTAATTTTGACGTTGCTTTTTCACTTCTTCTTATTCTCTATAATAGAATTACTATTTTGTTGCCTCCCGTTCTGTGCCGTGGCTTTTGAACTGGTAAAACACACACTGTATTGTGTCTCAAGTTCGATTCTCGTTTTAGACTTGCGAGATTGAGTGGTAAGTTTATTATTATTTGTCTAATAGCGGTTGGTTGACCAATTAATTTGAGGGAACGAGGTTATTTACAGCCAAATTTTGATATAATCAATTGGTAAAGCTTTTTTTTTTTTTTCTTTTTATCTATCATATTAATATTTGCAACGATCTGATTGTCCAAATATATTAATGCTGAATATTTTCAATTAGAGGTTGTAAGGCTTGTGGAAGAGAAGAGGTGGAGAGAGGATGCAATGGCGAAGGAAGGATCCAAGGCGGGATAGCAACAATCCCAGGATTTGGCTGGTGGCCTATAAAGGCCTACAGGCCTTGTCCTGGATTTGTGGCATCCGGCGGTAGGTATAGGCGACAAGGACAAAGTATGGATGAGGTTGCCTTTGGACGTGGGGGAAGAGGAACTTATGAAGGGACTGAAAGTGAGTTACAGTCAAGGTAACGTTTGTTTCCTCCCTGGTAAGCTATACTTGTTACTCTCTATGTGTGGTGTTGGTGTACCAATTTTGAGCGTGGCTTACCCCTACATATCAATTAGTGGCTTGCAATTTCCGGTTTTATCTTTCCAACACTGCTACTAACATTGGCAATTAGTGGTTTTTGACGCTTACCTTAGAAGTGATTCTTTTTACGTGTTATCATGGAGGACAGACTGATCACATTAACTATGTCAAGCATCCATTCCTCCCCCCTTCCCTCTCTAGTGAACTTGTGACAGATCATCTCTTGATTATGACCCAATAAAAGAAATGGACTTTTGATACAAATTAAGTCTTTAGTTAGCTCTTGTTCATTAGCAAATGGAAAATGGAAAATGGCAAATTACAATCATATCTGGTTCAGGAAGTGTCAAGGTTTGGAAACAGTTTCTTTTAGACAAGTATAGACTTAATAGTATTAAGTGACCTGCACATCCCTTCGATTTCAGACAAGTCATGATGTGAAATGAGTTTTGTTATATCACGGACATTAAAAACCTATCTTCAATTTGATGTGAGACGGGGTTGGGTTCCATTTGTTCTGCTGTAATGCAGGTGTTCTTTCTCTGACTCCGGTAAGAAATATTTAGTGGAGGCTGAAGAGTAAGGGAAGCTCTCTTTTAAACAAATGGATTTTTTAACTTTAAACTGCCTATTGTCTATAGTGACCGGTGACTTTTACTGAATCATACGATTGCTCGATAAGTGACACTCTATGTACTCCCGCTCCTTTTCTATTGTGGCTTCTAAGCTAATATACCGTCATTTTTATCTTTTGCAGTACGAAAAAAGCAAGGGCCAAAGAGATTTGAGAGGTAATCTTTTTGGAAAGAGGTATGCCTGGCCATTTCTCAATTGAAAGAATGTCGAACCAAACTGCTTTGTTTATTGATGCCGTCTGACACGAAGTACTGTGAACGAGTGATCTCTACCATAATTTGAATCAAGGTGATTGTGTAGTTGTTTAAAATGATAAGTGTAAGGATTCCGGAATACATAAGATTTTCATTTTTTATTGTAATGCTCTATGCAGTGGTGTTCTTATAGTCTGACATCTCGTTAACCAAACATAAAAAATGCTTTCGGCTTGTTGTTATTCTTATTGAAATTTCTGACAGTTAGGCCATTACCCCCGCTTTTTTTTTTCCTTATGAAGAAGAACCCATCTCTCATGCTTTAAAACTTGGGCATTGGATTGATATCATTGCAGAATGTACCACAAGGAGAGATTAGCTTCAGCTACAATTAAGTTAAGATAAAAGAAATTCAAATAATAAATCGAAAGAGCTTTACTTGGAAAGATGTTCATATATATCTCATACCAGCCTCTATTCTAAATCCAGCAAGCAACATATATATTATGTATATATAGGCTGAATATGCGAGCGTCCTCTACCACTACATAAATTTAATCCCCAAACCCCAAAACTAACTATGTAGTGGCATAATCCATAACCATCCCATGCTCTATTATTAACTAATAAGCTATTGTTTCACAGCAGTCTCGCTTCCTCCTTGTTCTCTTTGTAGTTTGTATAATCTGTCAGTCCGTACTTTGTGTTGCTCAGTGCTCCTCCTGTTCCTCAAATATGTCCAGGAGAGATAGTGCCTATAAATTTCAAAGAAAGAAGATAACAGTGTCAAAACGGAGCACAAATCGTAATTGAATATTCAGGAATTGAAATGTATAGGTAGAATTAGTGGTAGGAATTGAACAAATACCTCAGGCACATTGAGCTCAAGGCGGAATTTAGGGCCATCATAATGGTGAAGAATTGGCCTGAAGGAGTCCTCTTCCAGGGGCTCACAAACTTTCCTTGTAAGTACTCGTACCTGAGCAGGGAATCGTGATTCACCAGCACACTTTTTGTCCTCCCAAGCCGTTGGATCAATATTTGTTCCTCCAAAGCTTGCAGCCTGAACAAACCAATCTGGTATTAGCCCAGGAGCAGAGCTAGAGAGAGAGAGAGAGAGAGAGAGAGAGGAGAGTCCAAAAAAAGTAAAAACACGGAAAGGTCAAGTCAGAGAGATCATTGAGATAAGTACCTCGAAGATGCCATGGAGTTGGTGAGTTGAGTAGTTGTAAAGGAAAAGGGGCAACCCTGGAGTTATTGCCCGAACGGAATCTCTGTATCGTGGAGGCAGACCTACAAATCGTTTTGTAAAGCACAAGATTAGAAAGAAGCACAATAGTAGTTGTTCATAATTAACCATTCATCTATTTTGACCCAATACATATAAGTACCAAAAGACATGGAAAATAAATTATATTTCATGCAATTGAAATCAGTAATAGCAGTATGTAGTGACCAAAAGCAAATCAATGGGAAGAGAGAAATAAGAATTGGGAACATACCAAACAGCTGCCTCTTGAGATTCTCTTGCATAGTATCATTATTGCATACGAAGATGTATCCACCGATGGTTTCATTTCTAGGAAGAGATTCTGATGCTGGCAGCGTCTTGAATCTCTTCTCTGTTGCACCCTTACTATCATTTTTGTTGTCACCACCATGCTTCTTGTTGCTAGTACTATGATTCTTTTTCCCACTTTTACTTTTACCTCCATGATCGTCTTCACCTTTACCACCATTCTTGTTGCCCTTCACATTGATATTGACATTATTATTATTATTGAGATTATATAAATTATCACCTGGCTTGGAGTAAATCTCCTTGTTGAACCCACCATTAATTCCAACACTAGTCTTCTGAGACCCATTAATACTATAGACAGGTCCATTTCCAACACTTGTAGTAGTAGCCCCAATCTTCCAACCATGGTTGAACCCATTAAAATCAGACCCTGTTGGCTTCAAATCGTTGAACGAATTGATCTCACCACCAACCCTGATATCAAAATTCCTCCTTTCATCGGGTCGTTTGCTCGAGTAATTGTTGCTCCAGATCGAATCGTTGATTGAAAGGTTAGGAAAATTAGATGTCTGTAATCGAAGCTGATCGCTGAATTGCCAGAAAGATTGCTGATTATTCTCCATACCCAGAAGAAGAAATTTGAAATCTTTTAGCAGCAAATGAACAAGTTGGAAACAAGGGGACCAAATGAAAAAGAAGGAACAGATGGATGAAGAGGAATTACGATTTATGAGAGAGAAAGCAGAGGAGGAAGAGAGTGTTAAATAAGAGAAGGGTGGAAAGGGTGGAAAGGGTGGAGAGGGTTTAGGAAAAAAGTTAAAAATGAAACTTCCAGGAAAGAAAGGTTGGGGATTTAGATGGCGTGTTTATTCGTCAAAGCTGAAAGGCACAAAATTAGGATAGAGATTTAGAGATTTCCCTTCCCTCCAGGCCTCCCTTTCCCTTTGATTAAAAATCTACTCTTTTGGTTGAAATTTTCAGATATTTTGATCTTTGATTTGTTTGTACTTTTGTAATTGTAGCCTTGTGGGAGAACAAGTGGCGATGACACAAACGCGGTTTTAGAAGAGGGACACTGATGACGTGGAGAGTTAAGGGAAAGGAGCGTGGAGTGTCAAGTGTGAAATGTGAATGTGAAGTGGGGAGGTTTGTTTTGAATTCGTCACTTTCTTGAAGCTCTTAGGTGGTTCTGAGTTTTTGAGTTCACACTTCACACCTTACTTACGTGCTAAGGTTTTAAGGTTTGACTTGAAAATGGAAGAAGACGCGTAGTATTAAATATTAATTACTTTGGGGTCTGCGAAATATCCGAGTTGGACTTAAATATGGTCCGTGTCCATGATTTTCGATTTCGATTTCGATTTTTTGGGCCTATAATGGGCCTTAACTTTTGGCTTAATATCGACCTTACCTTTCTTCTCTTTTACAGAGGTTAGAAAGTGAAAAATAGAATTCCTCTAGTTTTTTAGCTCAGTTCACATCAATTTTTGGCCACAAGTGACAAGACCTTCCTCCTTAGATTTGAAGTTTAGTGTTTAATCATTAACAACTAGGAGTACTATCCCCCTAATCTAAGTTTAAAATAAAGATTATCCACAGTTAATGCACCAATTCACCAAACAAAGAAAGTGTCTGCCAAGCCGGACAGTTTGAGTTTTCAGAGAGCGATTTATTCGTGACTCGTGAATCTCAAATATGGGAAACAGTCGCTTTAAGCTTCCGTGGCTACTGGGGCTTTTCACACGAGAATTTCAGGCTTACTGACCAGTTACAATGAGGGTTGTTGGCTGTTTTGCCTTGTAAGAAAGGCAACATAATAAGGGTTAGATACCTAGTCTAGTCGACTAGTCAACTAGACTAGGTATCTATTTCTGTAAAACGAAAGATTTATTCACTATTTCAGTGCTGACTAAGTCCAAGCTGCATGTGGGTTTGTTCTAATTTGATATTTTCGAGTCAACAGCCCAAAACCAACCAAGACAAGCCCAAGCCCAAAATGAAATTTTGAAATGGTCAATTATTGTCATTATTCATGAGATTGAACTCAAAAATTATGCAGAGCATTTAAAAAGGTTAGGCAAGAGGTTAGGATATGTATCATGAGTGAAGAGCTTAAGCTACAACCAGTGTTCTATCATCTATGACAGTCTTAAGTTATTAAATAAGATTCAAGTAGTTGTTTAAAGTTGTTCAGCTGTTTAAAGAAAGAAAATGAGAAATAAATTCAAAGCTGTTTTTGCTATCAATATCATCGCCCAAATATTTTGTTTATTGCTTAAGATTAATAGGTGGCGGATTTCCCAACCCAGTTTTAGAGCCAGCAAAATCAAAGCTCACTCTTTGTTAGTTCCTTCTCGTCCACTGACAACCCAAGGTTCTCTCTCTTGCTTTATATGCGTATCAAAACCTACCATTTTTAGAGAGAAGGCGACAAAGACATAGACGGACACAGAAGAGAGAAATGGCAGGCATTACTGCTACCTTTTCTTCTGATGTTCTTTTCAGAAGCAGAGAATCGGGAAGCAGTGGGGTTTCTCTGGCTCATTATAATGGGCTTAGGCTGGTTGAGAAGTTGCCAATTACTTCAGCTGGGAGTAAGCCAAGAGGGTATATTTCAACCTCAGGTAAGAGCCCTGAGTTATCCAAAATTTAGACGTTATGCTTTCTTGGTTGTAATGGATTCTGGATGTGTCATTGTTGATTCATTTGTCTTTGATTCTCCTTGCCGTGATCCAATAGCTTCAGATGAAGTTTGGTTTACAATGTAATGGCACTATGGCAGTAATTGTGTGACTATAAATAGAATTCTAGAATATAGAATGTGGCTAGGAAAATAGATGAAATTCTGATTCTTCTGAACATTGTCTGTGGAGTTTAGTCTTTACTTCCACGAATAGTAATCTCCATGGTTGATATGTTTTTAGCTAATTCCCAGTTACAAATAAGTTGTGTTTTTTACTGGCCAATCACACATGAATATTATTGCTTCATAGTGCCGGTCCTAACGAAGTGGGTGGACAATAACTACACACCAGCAACTTCAATATTAGCATTAATTGGCCGCTTTCACTGCTCGTAAGAGAGAAGGCAGCTTTCATACTCAAAGTGTTTTCAATTGCAAAAACAATTTAGTTCTTCTCTCTCCCACCCATCATCCTTTTGTTTTCTCCTGATCCGATATTATTACATAAGTATTTCTGAAGTTATTTGGGGTACATTGGTACCATATTAACCCAACCTTGAGTAGTCAATCAAAATTTATAATTTTGGGTATTTCCAATTTTTTAGTGTAAATATTATTGCTAAGCGCTGTCCAATAAACCAAACCCTTGTTCATCCCCTGCTAAATAAATGGTAAACTGTACTATATATTCTTCCCATTCTGAAAATCCAGTTTTAGTAATTCTAAATTTGAGTCTCCCACTAAGCTCCAAAAAGGAATCGTAGTGCTGGCATTAGAATTACACGTCAGTCAGTACCAAGGATTGATTGTACCCTACTAAAAGAATAGTGAACTGTGATTTTATTTTCCCATTCCTGAGAGTTGAGTTCTAATATTCTAATTGAGTCTTCCAATCACAGCACCAAAATGCAGAAAAATCAAGGCCGTGGCTTCACCAACTGTTCCAGCTCCCACAAGAGAAAAAGATCCAAAAAAACGAATTGTTATTACTGGAATGGGTCTTGTCTCGGTTTTTGGCAGTGATATTGATACATTCTACAACAAGCTCCTTGAGGGAGAAAGTGGGATAAGCCTAATAGATAGATTTGATGCTTCAAACTTTTCTGTCCGTTTTGCTGGTCAGATACGTGACTTTTCTTCAAAAGGCTACATTGATGGGAAGAATGATCGCCGCCTTGATGATTGCTGGAGGTACTGTTTAGTAGCTGGGAAGAAGGCCCTTGAAGATGCCAACCTAGGACCTGAAGTCCTTGAAACAGTGAGCCAGATTTTACAAACTTCAAAACATAGATGGCTAAAAGAACCAAATTATAGCTGATTTTCTCTTTTGTGATCCTTACAGATGGACAGGACAAAGATAGGAGTCCTGGTGGGAACTGGAATGGGAGGTTTAACTGCTTTCAGCACTGGAGTGGAAGCCCTTATACAAAAGGGTTATAAGAAAATTAGTCCATTTTTTATCCCTTATTCCATCACCAACATGGGGTCAGCATTGTTAGCCATAGACACCGGCCTAATGGGTCCTAACTACTCCATTTCTACAGCTTGTGCAACCGCAAATTACTGCTTTTATGCAGCTGCAAATCACATTAGAAGAGGTGAAGCAGATATCATAGTGGTTGGTGGGACTGAGGCTGCAGTGATTCCTACTGGTGTTGGTGGATTTATAGCTTGCCGGGCTTTGTCTCAAAGGAATGAGGATCCAAAGAAAGCTTCAAGACCATGGGACAAAGATCGTGATGGTTTTGTCATGGGAGAAGGAGCTGGTGTGCTGGTATAAAACAAACTGAAAATTTCTGCATTGATCTTTGTAAAGTATTTCCATTGTAATAGTATAAGTTATCTGTTTTATCATGTTTTATTTGAGTTTGAACTTTATTTATATCAACTTTGTATGATTGGAAAAAGATAATGGAGAGCTTGGAGAGTGCAACAAAAAGAGGAGCCAGAATAATTGCTGAATATTTGGGAGGTGCTGTTACATGCGATGCTCATCACATGACTGATCCTAGGTCAGATGGCCTCGGAGTATCATCATGCATAGTCAGGAGTTTAGAAGATGCTGGGGTCTCCCCTGAGGAGGTAAGAGAACTTGCTGATTTATTTGACCCTGAGGAAGCCTGCGTCAACATTGAGATACATCAGTTCTGGAGCCATTTTTGGATTCTGATGAGGAAATTGAACAGGTGAATTATGTGAATGCTCATGCTACCTCTACGCTGGCAGGGGACTTGGCAGAGGTAAATGCAATCAAGAAGGTTTTCAAGGACACTTCTGAGATCAAGATGAATGGGACAAAGGTGAGAAACCTAAATTCTTTTTATATTGACTTTTGAAGCATTTCGAGTTCCAGTAGCCCAATAATATGAAGATTACTTATCTGAGCAACAAATTAATAGAGCCACACAGCTTACTATTATATTCCATCCCTTGTTTCAGTCCATGATTGGACATGGTCTTGGGGCAGCTGGTGGTTTGGAAGCCATAGCAACCATAAATGCAATAACAACTGGCTGGTTGCATCCAACAATTAACCAAGATGTACTTCCTTAATCCTCCATTTTCTCCTATTTATTTGTCTCAATCAGTTAGCTCTCATAATTTTCTAACGAATTTATGCCTGTATGGTCTTGTTTTCTCTCAAGAACTTGGAGCCTGATATCACAATTGACACTGTCCCAAATGTGAAGAAGAAGCATGAAGTGAATGTCGGTATGTATTTTCTCCAAATGTATTTTGGTATGGCTTGAATTAATATCTGAAGAGTTCTTCAAATGAAATTTCATCTTTCTCTAGTCAAGTATATCTCCTACGCAGCAAGTGACAGTAAAATATCCACTTCGATGTTGAATATTGATTGGTCTTATACATTTTTCTGCAGCTATCTCTAACTCATTTGGCTTTGGTGGACACAATTCAGTAGTTGTCTTTGCCCCCTTCAGGCCCTAAAAACAATTCAAGCTGAGTGGTTTTCTCCTTCACCCTTCTGTTATTAGAATTTAGAACCGACGATCTTTGGAATGTTCATTTTTGAAGCGTCATAGGGGTTTATGACCAGCTGACCACCGGTAATCAAGCATGCTATATTGAGTTTTTAAGACAATTTAGCCCCTTCCACCATATTCCATCTAGTTATCATCTTGATATTTGCAGATACCCTGTTATTTTTCTTTCTCGAGTGAATAAAAATTCATGCATTATCTCTAGGATGTGCTATTCCTTTCCTTCTTCTCTGCTCTAATTGCAGATATATATGAACTTTGTCTTCTGTTTTTTTTTTTTTTTTCTTTGGTACAAGAACTTTGTCTCCATTAGATGGTTTGAATAAGTGGAATCAGGATTGAATGGATTTTTTTCTTTGTTGTGGATTAGAAAAGTTAAAAAAATTCTAGCAATTTCTGTTGATGACTATCTTTGCTATATAGAGAGCTTATTTGCTGTTTAATACTACATGATCCGTCCAATTACTCCAGAGCCCCGTACCCAGTAAAAGTTTTTTCTTTTTCTTTTGGCTGAGAAGTAAAAGTATTCAATAAGACTAGACTATCTTTGAGGAGTGAGGAGTCTAAAGTCATGGAGGGAATGAACACAATGGGCCTTCTATACTGTGTTGGAATGGGGACAATGACAGTTTATGTAGTTTCAATTCCACAAATCAACATAAATTTTAGCTACTGTTCTTATGCATTTCCTACTTTCTTTTGACAAAACAATCAATTCAAAGTTCAAACAAGCAGACTGAAGCATCAAAGTCCTAGTCATAATTAAATCCATAACCATGATTTGGACAAACAGCACTAGTTGATCAATATACCCCTTTCTTTCTTCTTTGCAGAAAGATGAATGTATTTGTTTTCCTATATATAACCATCACTGCCTCCGCCCACTAGCTCATGTGGTGATAATCAAAGCATTTAAGTTGAAAGTATTGGTATTGAAACAGAATTAAAAGACACTTGGAAGTTTGCATCATGGTCAAGTCCTTTGCAACTTGCTGGTCAGTGTGGTCACAAAGATTAATTTCTACTAATTAAAATGAAAATTCCTATCGATCCTACTCACACTAGACCAAGTGCCCAGGTGGTTTGGTCAATAGTTGGCCAAGAAATATTGTTGACGTTGGACATTGAGATTCTGCTAGTATGTAGCAGCATCGGATTAAATTAATCTAGCTTTTGTGCCAACTTTGAAATTATCAAACCCAATTTCTCAGTGCTTAATACTGTGCTAACTGGTGAAAATGGTGGTAGGTTGATGCTGATATTGAAAACTTAGTTACTCTATTGTCCACCTTAAACATCTATTATTGTTGGTACTAATAAGAGTAGATTAGGTTTAATTATCATCTGCACATTACTTTTAATCTTTTATATATACAGAAGAAAAGCCCTAATTCTTAGGTCCCTTTGAAGTTTGAAACCAAAGCATGCATCATGACCCTGAGTTGAATGACCCTGTAATTTTTTATTTTAAAGTAATGGAGGATATGCTTCTAGATTCTAGTTGATCCTCATGTCCATTTTTAAAATAACAAAAACTTAAGAATCTCTGGAATGATGTATTGTCATCTAACTTCCAACCATTTTGTTTATAATAGAATTGAATATATAAAAAATTCCAATCCTTTTTCCTTTTAAAATCCACAGTGAAGCTTGCTTCTGAAGTTTTTGTCAGTTAAACATTCTTTCTTTTTGATATAATTGAATCACTTTGACTGAGTCTGAATGGCACACTTGAAAGGAAAGCTTATGCTTTTTCTTTTCTGGTTTGGTTGTACTTCCCACTCACTTTGAGTTTCCCTTAAATAAAACCACAAGGCTGCTTCTGAACACCGCCAGAAGTTGAAGCACAAGAAGAATCTGCAAGTTGGTTGGCTGCAACTTGCAAGCTTGCCCTCACTTCAGAAAGAAAAACAAAAATCAAGAAAAGTCATGGCAGTATATTTGTTTTTGTTTTAGAAAATGACAAAAATGAAAACACATCCAAGGATATCTTAGCCAGTTGAGTTGAAGGTTTTTGGAAATCCCTCAAACTGCATTTGCTGCCACTCTCTGCAGAATGATTTTCCAATTGCAAGATGACCCTACAAATTAGAAAGCTTGTTAATGGCTTTGATTATCTCCAATGCATTCCTCCACTGCCATTAATCTTAATTTGACAGAACACTCATCAACTTAATGTAGATATAATAATATAAACAATTTTCAATAACTAATAATTTATATATAATAATATAAGCAAATGCAATAACTAATTATGTTCAATCTTCTCATTGGTGGTAGGTACGCTATCACTAAACTCCCACAATCTTCTCCTTTTTTTCTTTTATATATATATGCGAGCAATTTTAATTATTTAATACTTATTAACAATCACAAAAGGGTTGTAATTAACAAATCATACTTTCAATAAATTATTAATAAATTGATAATTTTTTTTAACTTGCCCTTTATTAGCATAATAACCCTGCATTCGGAATTTAACCAAAGATGCTTAGCTTTATTTTTTTGAGAAGGAACCCAAGATTCTTACTTAACCAAAAACTAATTGTTTATTCCGAAATGCACTACTCTTGTGCTAAGAGGGATTCAATTGACATATTTGACAGTTGTAATATGGTTTCCAATCAACTTAATTAGGAACAAGCTATCTTATTGATAAACTCCGTATATTATAATTTTAGTTAATTTATTAGCTAAATTACAATATACGAGTTTAAATCACATTATAAATTACAATTGTAATTATGTTTCAAGTATTTGATAGTGGTTGTTAATATTTTTTGGGTTTTTAACTGTGTTTGTCCTCTTCTCCAAGGGCTTCCAATAGTGGTTTTTATCTTCTGCGATGGTAGTTGTTGTAGTCTTTGGCAGTGGTTTCAATCGTCTTCGATGACTTCCTTCAATAGTTTTCATTGTCTCCGGTAGATTCCGACGATATTTTTCATCCTCTTTTGCAAGTTCCAATGATTGTTGTCGTTCCAATGAATATCTTTATCTTTGTTTGTCTTTATAATGGATGACACAATGATAGTTGTCATTTTTGGTAGATTTCGACGATGATTAGTATTGTAATAAGTCGAATGTGACACTGGTTGGTGGCGACCGACACCGACGGCAAGTGGATGAAGTTGCTAATGGATAAGGAGTTTGTGGTGGATGGTAGAGGTTGTTGGAGGTGGGTGTCGATATTATAGCATGATGTGCTGTCATAAGTAAGTGGCTATCGATAATATCACATGCACAAGAATTGAGAATTTTAGGTTCTACCCACAAAAATTGAAAATGATATTTTGTAGTTGAAAGAATAGAGTTGAAAATTCTAATTTCAATTATAAAATATACACTAAACATGAAAATTAGATTTAAATAATTCAATTGTCAATTCCTATTCACTGCATCCAAACGCACCCTTAAAAAATTATGGCACTTAAATTTTTTGAATTTTTAGACTTTACTTCCATCTAGTTTGACTTTTGTAATCTTTCATTCACTGAGTTTGAAGTATTACACTAAACTTCCATGTAGTTTGAAAAATATTGAAAAGCTAATTTTTTTCATCTAGACAAATGGAATAATACTCATGTGACACGCACATGCACTTTATCTATATTTTTTTTATTCTTAACTTGTAACTTTTTACATTTCTCCCTTGCAGTTACAGACAAATTTACATATATAACAACATCATAATAATATATATATATATATTATGCATAAAACGATTAAGTTGGACAAATCTCACGTTTTGCACAAAAAGAAAAAAAATACTTAAATTATTTCATTTTATTTTATTGTTTTGGTATAAACCTCATTCTTGTTTTTTGTTTTGTTTACCTTCTCCATTAAAATTTTAAAAAATCATTTCAAAGTAAAAGATAACATATATATATATTTAAAAAAGAAATTATTTAAAGAATTCAAATTGTAAATCGTCAAATGTAAAAAATTGTAAGTTATTTAAAAGATAACATATTAGTATAATATATGTGTCCCACATGAGCATTATCTCATTTAGTTTGGATAAAAAAATTGTTTCTTAATTTTATTTCAAACTGCATGAAAATATAGTGTAATATTTCAAATCACCTGTAGAAATGTCCTGTTCAAAAACTTACAAATATTTTGTAATAAAGAGTTGCTTTAGTAAATATTGTCTTTAAGGATCTTGCTCGGAAAAATCAAAATGCATTATGATTTATGGGGTTAAAACATGATTTTATTAATTTTTTAGTAGTTCATGTACTTGGTTTTAAGGTTGGACGGTTAAGATTGAAATTAGAGAAATAGATCATGGATATATGGTCTGCTGACTGGGGTTCTTAATACCCCATTTATAGGTATAGAATAATTCACCTGTAAACAAACATATGCTTTCATGAAAGCAATAAAAGGGGGCCTCTACCCAGAGCCTTCAACTTTCTTCCCATTTTGCCCACGATTGTCTTCGCATGGATTCCAAACCAAAATAGTTGATTCTTTAATGATATTTTAGTAAAGATTTTTTTTAAGGATATCTTACAAGTTTTTGTTCAAATAAAATAAACATAATGTGTACAAATTATTTTTTTAAAATAATATTTTATAAATTAAACATCACTGAAATTATAATAAATTATCATATTAAATATTATAAATTTTTTATTAATAAATATTATTAGATTGAATGTCATTGTTAAAAAAATATTTCTTATAAACCATTCATCTCAAATGAATGATTAATTAAGTCCCACTTGACAAGTTGTTATTGTTATTTATTTTTGGGTGGGAGTCGGTGTACTAGACCCCTTTACCCCCCACAATACTAAATCTTAGGTGGATAGAACGAGGAGAGTAGCCTGTGACAATTTGTTTGGGGGTCATTTCCCATTTTTGTTAATGTTTCACATATTTTGATAATTTAGCCTAAGTTTAAAAAAATGAAAATAAATATGTTAGTAAAGAATAGTACGACTCCAAATAGGATCACCACATGGAGTGTGCGTGTACTAAACTTACAAGGCTCACCAATCATGGCTCACACACACATAACTGTTAACAGTTGGACCAACCAAGAACCCATCACCTATCCCTATTCCCTGCCATGGATGAATTTATAACGTGGGTGGTACCACCCTCATCGAATGGATTATATGTATTTTTTTGTCCTTCCTTGGTCCCAAAGAAGTCAATCAAAGCCTCTTATACTCTTTACAAAAGTGAAATATGTATGTGCGTGGGAGGAGTTTTTAAGACATCGGACGAGGTTATGCCTCTTAAATTTTTAAAAAATTATTAATACTATAATATAAAATTAAATTTTAATTTTTTATTATTCTTTGATAATGCTGTGATCTCTCCAAAACTTAAAACTATATAATAATTTTATTTTGGGGTTTTTTTTTGAGTTTTTGACTCTCAAAAAGTGTAAGACTGATTTCGTTTCAAGGTTTTATGGCTCACTCTTCGCATAAGTATTTATTGAGATGAGAGTTCGAATTCTTGATATTGTGGAAGTTTCTCAACTACTGAGCCCAATCAATCCTTACCACTTGAACCGCGCTTTCTTGAGTTCTTTTAAACTACAAAACTAATAAATTAAAATTTTTCATCTTTTATAGTTTAAATTACTTTATTATATCTTATAAGTTATTAAATTTATATATATATATATATATAGAATTCTTTTTTTCTATTACTACATTGCAATACGATTTAGCGGCCCTCAATAATAATAAGTGTACAGCTCCACTAAATCCAAATCCTTTTGTCATGTTTTTTTTTAATTTTTTATCCAGGACTTTTCTCTTATGCTTTAATAGAACGAAACTCATTTGATTGATGATGAATCCAATGATTGGTTTACCTCACACCTCCACTAGTCCATATATATTGAATTAACAAAAAAGAAATAACCCTCGGAACAGCGCAAAAGTGACTACTAAATACTAATTAAGAATCTCTAAGTGGTCATTAAAGTTTTAATTTTATTTTATAATTAATGTTGTGTTACTTACTAATGGTGATCACCTGCTTTACGCATAGTTCAGTTATCATAATCATAAGACAGGTGTGATCAAATACTTGGGGCATAACTATGTAAAACAATAATACTTAATAAAAACCGATTAAATCTGTGTTCTATTGATTCAAGCGGATGCATATTTAAAATCACTTAATCTTAAGTATCTTACATAACAAATTATAAAAAATCTATATATACATTTAATTAGCTTGAGAAGATACAAAGAGAAGGAAAAAACATAATTAATATTAAGAAGAATTTTTTTATCGGGTGTCTAAAGAGTATTTGTTAACTTATAATAAATATAATTATTAGAAATTAAATCTTTCTAATAATTTATGTAATAAATAGTACTGAAATTATGAACAATTATCATACTAAATATTATAAATTTTTGTATCTATAAAATCTTAATAAATGTTTTTCAGTTAGATAAATTTTATTGAAAATTTTTTTTAATAAAATATGTCAATTCTAACTAAAACCATAATAAAAATATTTATTAATATCAATTAACTTGTAGTAACGTATTTAAAATGATCTTCATCCTGATTTATATACAAAGTGTTTATGTATATAAACAGTACCGTCCTAATTTATATGGCATACAATTAAATATGGCAAAGATCATAAGTGAGAGCAATACACATTAGTAGTGTAATAAAATATATTTGTAATATTCTCTTTTTTTTCATCTTTTTTTTTCTTTTTTATATATTTCTTTTTCATTAGTAGTGTTACTTCCACAAGACATTTTTCACCTCATCGAACAAATTTCGGTCAATTGATATCTTAACGTTAAAACCATGCGTTTTGTAGGGCCCCCTTTTCTAATGGTACTTGGTGGAGTTATCACCACCTGGCAGGTCAAATAGAAATCATTAATTCCCACAAAAGCAAAAAAAAAATAAAAAAAATAATAATAATAAAATTAAATTAAATTAAAACGCCCCAAAACCAAAATTCTGCGGGGTTAACTCGAGCCAACCCTGTTGCCTGCTTCGAAGCATACAGCGAAAGAGACGGCAACAAACGATGACGGAGATCGCGCAAGGGCTTCCGTTAAATCCAGGCACACGCATTTTTAAGCGCCGTACTACCAACAATATCTGACGGCTAGTCAAGATTTAGAACCACTTTATCGTTCGTTACGTGCACCGTCCCGTTAACCCATCGCTCCAGTTACACCCTACATAGACGGAGACAGTGAAAAGCAACAAAGTCGCGTATAATAAATAATAAGACGAGCGCAAAGTGGTTTTGGTGATTTTACGTAACGGCGTTTTCCTGGATTCCATAGAGAAAGGCGACCAAGTTTGAGAAAGAGAGAGACAGCAAGTTTGTAAGTTGCCAAGGTTGTTTTGTAACGGTTTCCGAGAGGATCTGTGGGTCTGCGTTACGGCTTTGATGGTGTTGGTTACATTGTGTCTGAAGCGTAGTGGTGGTTTCGAAAAGTCGGAGCTGTAAGATAAATTCGTAATTAAGGGGTCTTAATGATTTAGTAGTGGTAATTATATACAATACATAATTATAACGGGAATTTGGTTGCGCTAAGAGTATATTTTGATTTTGAGCTATTTGAATTTTGCTCTGACTTGAGAGTTCAAATCAATGATGTTGAATCGTGGAGGGTCATTTTCGCAGTTAAATGTTGTGGGCAAAGGTGTGATTTTTCTTTTATTTTCCTGCTTCATTTCTTGGGTCTTAGAGTGATTCTCGGGTTGTTTTTCAAACTATGGGGTTTAACACTTTGGCTTCTGTGGTATTTGCTTACTGCTTCGTAGTTGTAGGCTGTGGAAGGGATGATCTGTATCCGGAGCTATGGAAGGCTTGTGCGGGCCCACTTGTTGATGTTCCTAGGTCCGGCGAGAGGGTCTTCTATTTTCCACAAGGGCATTTGGAACAAGTAAGTTCAATTGCAATATTTCTATTTCAGATTGGTTTTGTTTACTTTAGGTGGAAAATTTCTTCCGGGAAACTATTGCTTGAAAAGGAAAAAGAAGAAAGTAGATATGTGGTGTTCAAATGAGCGTTTAACTTTATAAGTTCACGTCTGATGTTTTTTTATGGTAGTTTGCATATTTGGTTATAATTGGAATTTTTGCTATTTTTGGTTTTAGTTAGAAGCATCAACAAATCAGAGGATTCCGCTGTTTAATCTTCCCTCCAAGATTCTTTGTCGTGTCGTGCACGTTCAGCTACTGGTATTTTGTCTCTGATCCTTTATTTTCTTTGGTTTTCTTTTGAAACTTATTGGTGATTCAGAAAATGAAGAAGAGAATTATAATTTGGACTACTATTTACCATGTTTTGGTTACCTGAAAAATGGTAGACTCGTATGAGTTAGACCAGTACATCTAATCGAGTTAGGCTCAGCTGATATGGGTTTTATGTTTTACAGGTTCAAAATAATCTAAACCTTGTATTTCCTTTTCTGTTGTCTGAAATTTTTGCAGCAACTAATTTCATCCTCAATATCATAGATTTGGGAAATCTTTAACATGATTTTTCTATTTTTAGGCTGAAGAAGAAACAGATGAGGTTTATGCACAAATTACTTTGCTGCCAGACTCAAATGTAAGAAAGAATGGCTTTTTCTTTGGATTTCAACCTATCTCCACGCTTAACTTAGATTCTTGTCCCCAATAGTCAAAATTCTAATCGATTAAAAAAAAAAAATGTTTAGCAAACTGAGCCTACAAGCCCTGATCCATCCCTTTATGACCCTCCAAGGCCAATGGTTCACTCGTTCTGCAAGGTTTTAACTGCCTCTGATACCAGCACCCATGGTGGTTTTTCAGTTCTTCGGAGGCACGCCACTGAATGCCTTCTTCCTCTGGTAATGTCTTTTCTTGTGCTATCATAGATTTTCTTTTTGGGCACTTCATCATCATTGATTGTTACGTTTGGATATTCTTCAGGATATGTCCCACTCAACCCCAACTCAAGAATTGGTTGCTAAGGATCTTCATGGTTATGAGTGGCGCTTTAAGCATATTTTCAGAGGTAATGGACTTGAATGTATTTCAATCTTGTGCTTGTGGTTGAACTGTCTAGTTTGATTTAGCATAAAATAAAATGAAAGTGAATTGACCAGTTTTCTCTTCTTTGTCCATTATGTGATTGATGAACAGGTCACCCGCGAAGACACTTGCTGACAACAGGATGGAGTACTTTTGTTACTTCCAAGAGATTAGTTGCGGGGGATACCTTTGTTTTCTTGAGGTATGCTCTTTGTTTTAGTCCTTGTTCCAACAATATGCTGCAGAAAACTTCTAGTTGTTGTATGATTTCATATTCCCTATTATACAAGCTTCTTACACGCAAGATTTCACTTTCCAAGAGGGGACAATGGAGAAATACGTGTTGGTGTGAGGCGACTTGCTCGTCAGCAGAGCAGTATGCCATCATCTGTGATATCCAGTCAGAGCATGCACCTAGGAGTCCTTGCAACTGCTTCTCATGCTGTTTCAACCCAAACCCTCTTTGTAGTATATTATAAGCCCAGGTAACATTGGTTACTTCTTTCAATTTCACTAGAAAATGCAGTTGTTTAATTTCGGTTGGTTTTCTTACGTGTTCTTTTATTTTCTTTTGTTAAAATGATTAGGACAAGTCAGTTCATCATAAGCTTGAACAAGTATTTAGAGGCTATCAGCAATAAGTTTGCAGTTGGTATGAGATTCAAGATGAAGTTTGAGGGGGATGATTCCGCCGAGACTGAGAGAAGGTAGTAGAAGTCCATTATGACTTACTTAATTTCTAATGTTAGCTTTTTACTTAAAAATTTAAATATATGATTGATCAGATTTTTGGGCACAATGATTGGGGCAGAAGATATGTCTCCTCATTGGATTGGGTCAGAATGGCGTTCGCTAAAGGTATGTTCACTCTATTTTGCTATTGTTTTTCTGATGTCTGAAAGTGGGATTATTATATCTGTTTCTTCCTTTCTTCCTGTCCCCAGGTTCAGTGGGATGAACCTCCATCCATTCCAAGACCAGATAGGGTTTCACCATGGGAGATAGAGCCCATTTTGGCTGCTGCTAATTCGACATTGGTTCAACCTTCTGTCATTAAGAATAAGAGGCCTCGACCACCCGGTGAGTTTCCATCTCTTGGTAAGAAAGTGGTTTTCTTAGTTGTTTATCTTCATAGGAATGGAGGTGGATTTATGTTGACTTCTTGATTACTCTTTTTTATTTTAGATACAAATTCAACTATATCATCTCTGCGGAATACGGGATGCACACAGTCTGATGTAAGGCAACTCAGTGTTAGTGTTGGAAACAGAAGGAGTGATAATCATCCCATGTGGCCTCACAAACAAACTGAAATAAACGGCAATAGCAATACTATATCAAGAAATCACATGGAAATGAGTTTTTTATCTTCTCCCCATTCTTGTGGTGCTGAGCATCTGTATCAGGACACAGCAGATGATAGTAAGAGTATCTCTGCTTGCCCTGTTCTTTCAGGCTATTCAACCCCGCAGTCATCAATGGTGAACAATGATAATTTGCTTGACCTGGTTGAAAATGAGAACAAAGTTGAGACTGCTACTAGTTATCTATTGTTTGGCATTGACCTAATGAATCATTCTGTAGAGCAGGCACCTGTTCAAGTAGTTGGTGTATCCAATGGCACCACAGAGGGACGTGCCAGTACCTCATCAGGAACTGATTCAGACCACGAGCCTGACCTCTCAAAGGCACTTGAAGGGAAGAAACGAGAACATCAATTAACACAAAAGGATACTCAAATAAAGCAAGGTTGTTCCACATCTACCAGAAGTTGCATAAAGGTTTTGAAAGTAGATTTGATTATTTAGATAAATTTAATGAAATGGCTTAGGCCTCGTCAGCATATTTCTGAAATAAAACTTATGTTGGTGTTCAAAAAAGGTTCAAATGCAGGGAGTTGCGGTGGGCCGTGCAGTGGACTTGACCATGTTGGATGGGTATGATCAGCTTATAGATGAAGTGGAAGAGATGTTTGACATAAAGGGACAGCTTCGCCCCAGGAACAAGTGGGAAGTTGTCTTCACTGATGATGATGGGGATATTATGCTCGTGGGTGATGACCCATGGCCGTAAGATCTCCTTCGTGCTATGAACTATCTTTTAGTAGATGCTAGCATAAATCACAGCTACTACCTTCTTTTTTATCTTTTAACTTTTTCCTTTAAAACTAGTATCTCATTCTTTGGCATTATTGTCTTGCAGTGAGTTCTGTAATATGGCGAGAAGAATCTTCATTTGTTCCATCCAGGATGTAAAGATGAGTAAAGGAAGCAAATTGTTTATGTCTTCCATAGAAGGTGAAGGGATTGTAATTAGCTCAGAGTCAGCTGAACCCTGAAAAGCACAATTTCGACTTTCTTTTGTTGTCATTTTCTTTCTTTATTGTTGTAGTTTCTGTTTCTCTTGTCTGTTTGTTTGTTTGTGGAGGGAAAGTTGGTTTATTTTTAACCTAGAGAAGTTGTTTGATGGTAGACGTGAAAGAACTAGCTAATTTAAAGCTCGATTTTTAGAGCTACCAACTTAAAAGACTCTGAGACATTGACTGGCCTTGTGAATCCTAAAGTTTTACAATGCACTGGTGGAATAGTGTTAATGTAGGCTTAGCCAGTTAGCCTTAGCGTCTGTGAATAGAGGTGGAAGATAGGTTTAAGTCGGTGACATTCTCTTTTATGTAGGATCATGGAATAATCATTGTATGGGGAAAGAATTGGAGTATGTTTCTTGTGCTTGTGTATTTATTTGGTGCTTTTGAAATCATAATTTTCATTTGTAGTGAGTACTGAGTATTTTGTGTCAAGGCCTTTGTTGGCTAGTTAATTTGCATGATGGTCTTTAATGCTGAGAGAGCCAACATGTGACTGGGTCCCCAAAAATTTGGTTTGTGAAGATTTAACGTAGGGACCTCGCCTGTTAGGGAATGATTGACCCCGGTTATGATATTATGTTGTAATCTCATTCTTAAAATCATTCAGTTGGATTCTTAAAATCATTCAATTGGGAATCAAGAGGATTACACCACGACAAAAATGAATTAGTTGAAACAAAGCTGCAAAAGAGATGATATAAACAAAAGAAAGGCTGCTTACTCAAGGTCTATTCTCCAACCCCAAAAGATGGATTCAAATTATTTGCGTTCTTTCAACATCCAAACAAAATGAATTCAAAGGGTGACAGGCTGCCACAACAAACAACTCAAAAGTCACAGTTTTCGTGTACTCTTTCTTTTCATTTTTCTTATTAATATCCTTTGCTTATCTTCCCAATGATAGGGAGAGAAAAGGAGGTAAAAGAAAATATTCAGAATCTTACAGTAATTGGTTATTATTATATTAATTAATTAATTTCATTAACACCACATACTTTCTTCTCATACAATGATATCAACCAAGTTGGAGCTCTCCTTAGTCCTCATCATATACAATATACAATACTAGCTAATAGCCTAATACGCAATTGTGTATTGTCATGACGGCCGCACTCATGGGATGGAATGGAAATTGAAGTTTCTATTTAACACCGACAACATCACTTTCCTTTTATACCAATAATTAATTTATTATAATTGAGGCTTTCGAAAGTCACTTATATAATTCACATTAACTCAATATGTAAAATTCAACACACATCGCAAGCACATAATTTAGACGTCACATATTACAAGCATATAGTTAACGCTTCACGTGTTACATAGTCGTTGGTCCTATTTACGTGTGAGGTCTGTCATGCTCTAATTCAATCTTAATTCTAATACTACTTATCTTGGTTAAATATATTAGCAACCTTTGCTATGTGATATATATCTATATAATCAATAGTGGTACCTCAGGGTCTTTTATAGAATAGAACAGCAGCGGGTGAAAAAACAAAATGGAGCGTCGTCTGAAACTGAAAGCATCCTCAGCCAATAACACTAATACTTGTGAAGCTCCTACTAGTCTTCACGCCACTCATACCTTGAGTGGCACCAACTTGAACCGTGTTGTGGGTGTAATTTACGGCCTTGCCATAATCTCCTTGCTCTATTACCATGCACTCTCCCTACTTCACCCAACCACAGTAGCCAACTTGTTCATCTCTCTTTCTTTGCTATTATCCGATCTAGTTCTTTCTTTTATGTGGGCTACTACTCAGTCATGCCGCGTTCATCCTGTTTATCACAATGAATTCCCAGAAAACCTCGAAAAGTTTGTGGAAAAATCTGATTTCCCAGCTGTGGACGTGTTCATATGCACAGCTGATCCATACAAGGAGCCCCCACTGGGTGTTGTGAACACGGCCTTATCGGTGATGGCTTATGAGTATCCAGCTGACAAGATATCGGTTTATGTATCGGACGATCGGGGCTCACAGCTCACTCTGTTTGCTTTTATGGAGGCTACTAAGTTTGCCAGTCACTGGTTACCATTTTGTAGGTCCAATAATGTAATTGAGAGGAGCCCAGACGCATATTTCTCTTCGAATCATTCCAGCTCCGAAACTGACAAGATTAAGGTATTGATCATGCATTAATGTCACAGATGGTGAATTTACTGATCATGCATTAATGTCACAGATGGTGTACGATATTATGAAAGATAGGATAGAGAATGTTGTTGAAAGAGGTCAAATTTGTGACGAGCACATAATCACGGAACAGGAGCGCCAGTTATTCAACAAGTGGACGGATGGATTTACTCGTCAACATCATCCAACTATGATACAGGTTTCCTTTAATAAATAATTTATACGTACATCCATTTTTATTAGAAATTAAGATTATTATTAGTATCAACTATCAACTAGAGTGTCACTAGGTACCCGGTACCTCGGACATGCATATATATGATTTTGAGATTGAAATTAATGTACAACCATAAGCAGGTTTTACTGGAGAATGAAAAAGACAAAGATATCACAGGCCATTTTATGCCAAGTCTCATCTACGTTTCTAGAGAAAAAAGCAGGACTACACTCCTTTTAAACCACTATTTTTCCCAAGGTACTTCACCAAAAACCGCCTATTTTGATCCTTGTCATTATAGTTTTATTGAAATAAATAAATTATGATGCAGATCTCATAGCCATGGTTCCTCTTGCACGTGTTTATGTTCCTTGGGGCCTATGGAAAAGATTTTGTCAGCTTTGTGTTAGTTGGGAGAGGGACAGTCAGACGGTGGTGGAATGAGCAGAGGATGTGGATGATAAAAGGACTTTCATCTTACTTGTTTGGGCGAATGGAGTACTTGCTCAAGTCTTTAGGCATTTCCACACGTAGGTTTAATGTGACTAGCAAGGTAGTTGACATTGAACAGAGCAAGAGAAATGAACAAGGAGTGTTTGAGTTTGGAGTCCCATCTCCAATGTTCGTTCCAATAACAACGTTTGACTATACTCAACTTAGCTGCTTTACTCGGTGGCCTTTTTCAACTTTTCGTCAAGGGTACCAAACTGGACGGATTGTATATTCAAATCTGCATAGCAGGATTTGTAGTGGTGAACTCATGGCCAATCTATGAAGCCATGATTTTTAGGAGTGACAAAGGAAGGATGCCTTCTAAAATCTCTATAATTTCAGCATTTCTGGCAGGGGTCCTTTATGCATCAGCTTCTCTTATCTTGGGGTATTGAAACTAGCTTGGAGGTTAATTTGTTTACATCATGGAGTTTGTGTTTGGATTGTGAATAACTAAAATAAGTGGTTGCAGCGTACAACTATTTCAGCGGATTAAAGAGCTGCAAATTAAGCATAAGCAAAATTCACTCAATCATAAGCTTGATTTGAAAATGTTGTGGCTTTTTTAGAGATGTTGTGCTCTCATATCTCTCTTAGAACTACTTTTAAAAATTACAACAATAGTGTTTAGTAAAATAATGTTAAAACTAATCTCAATAAGTAAATGCCAAAAATTAATGTTTAGTAAATACATTGTAAAGCTGCTTCAAATATTGACTTATACTCTTCATAAACATAAACACTCTCCAAAAAAAAATTACCAAACTAAGCAATAGCCATGTCTCCCATCTAATCGTTTTATAAAAGTTGGAATTATAGCAATAACAGCAAAAAATATAAAAAATTCCCCGTCAACAGGCAACAGCACACATGAACTTCCCTAATACACAAATTTATTCCAACTCAAAGGAAAAAGGAAAAAGAAAAAAGAAAAAAGAAAAATACCAAGGGCACTAATCTTCTTCATGAAGTATGCGTTTGAATAAGAACAACTGACTCTTGATTGGGAGCCCAATCCCTTGAAGAAGTCACAATTGAAGATCCTTCCATGGGAATCATTATTGCATTTGAGGTAACACTAGTTTCTGGTTCCTGTTGTTCCAATGGTAGAACGCCATGCATATGTGATGAGGGGTTTGAGGTAATATTAGCTTGCTGGAGTACTACGGGCTCCAGTACAGTAGTTGGGGCTGGGTTTAGAATTTTGGTAGTGGGTATTATGGAACATCTACAAAGTGGACAAGTTGAATTTGATTGCAGCCAGTGATGTATGCAATCCATATGAAAGATATGTTTGCAATATGGGATTTGTAGCAATTCCTCTTTCATCTCAAATTCTCCAAGACAAACGCAGCATCTGTTGGGTAAAAAAAAAAAGAAAAAGTTGATTGCAACAAGCTTTTAGCTTCAGTCATCCATTTACTATGACTCAAATATAAGCAAAATTTCAGAATACTAGGGTGACATGAGCATGGTACTGTTAATTTTAATTGCTAAAACACTTTATTCTAATTGTGTGATCACCTCCAAAGATGTCACTTCTCATATTCTCTGCTCCTATATATAAACTTACTTTGTTTACTTTTTCTTCCATACCACTTTTGGCTAGAAAATAGTGGATATCAATTGAAGATTCTACTACCAGTCTACCAATCGCTAGATAGCTAGACCTCTTATCATGACTGATTTAAGAAAAAATTAATAATGATTTTGTGCTTGATCGTTCTAGCTAGGAGTGGAGGATTTCATTTATCAAGGACACGTCCTTTCTTGAGGTCCTTGTTGCTTAGGGATGTGAACATCTCTACAACATCCCGTGCACATGTTGTAGGTCATGAGGTTAATTGAGCATTTAAATACATGTCTCTCTCTCTCTCCAGTGCCAACTGCAACATAGCTTGAATCTTTTTAAGAAAAGAAAAAAGCAAGCAAGAAAGAACTCACTGGGAATCTCTTGCCCTTGATTCATCATCAAATAATATTTTTGGAAGCTTGTCTAAGAACTTTGCCTTGTTGACATCCAAAGGACAAGGCTACAAAAGATAATATATATATATATATAGGATTGAAAAACAAGAGTATGAGGTACTAAAAATAGGTGTGAGATAAAGAGTCATGCATATGAATTCAGATATATGGGTTTACTTACCGATGAAACATAGTGAGAAGCATGACTGGGAGTGGTCCTTAAAATAATTTGGCGAGGGGACATGAGGGAGGAAGCCCTTCTCTTAAGGTAGAACAAGTAAAATAATAGGAAGAGAATAATGGAGAAGAGGATTGGTATTGAGAATATGAAGGCCTGGTAAAGCTTAATTTGGAGTGCCTGCCGATAGAGGTGTGGAGAGGTGCTTTGAGATTCAGGAACACCCATTAAACTCAAAGCATTCAAACAACACGATGGATGCCAAAATCAAATGAGTAGTTGTACAACATGTCAAAGAGTTACAATAGCTTCAATGGATGTATTTATATTTATATAGGGACAAATTAGAATTGGGAGGCCTGGGTGGATTTGAGAAAAGGGACAGACCAATAAGTAAATCCATTAAGTGGTAATTAATTATATAGAATAGGAACCCGCAAATACCTTTTTATTTAAGATTGATATAGGTGATGGTATAAATTCTTTCTTCTTTTTTCTTTTTTCGGCCTGATATATTCCTGTTTCTTCAATGGTGGGACTAGCCCACGACTCTCCACTGATATATGGACCCTCACCATCTCTGGGGCCCATTCTTTGTTATCCTACGTAACCTGGGCCCAAAATTATCACGCCTTGTTTCAGTGCTAAGCACTAACTAGTAACTACACTACTTTATTCCTTCTCTGCCAACACTATTACTCTTTCACTGTTTAGCTGGTAGAAAGATTGTAACTCTATCTGATTGCTGGCATCCAGCTTAAACAAGCTTACGCAATATCAATAGTGAGTTGAGAAGCTTGACTTGCAAAGTATCAGCCTATAAAACAATTTGTTAAACAAGTCTTGCTTTAGATTAAAAGTTATTTCCAAATATGTTCGGTTAGCAGAATACCAGGGTGTCAGCTCCATCTCATCTGGTTGACTCCAGTTCTCATATCCATCAAACAATATCCACCTCTCTGGTTTTATACAAAAGAGATGGTGTACCCTACATTTTGAAGAGATATTATAGGGTAAACCTTTGCTCAATACTAATATAACCAAAGAACTTATTCTTTTTGGAAATGAGAGGAACAATTTCTTTTTCATGCATTACATCAAAATGGTGTCTGCTGCAGCTGTGCTTATGAACACCTTCATCATTACATAAACTGGGATAGAACATTAAGAGCATCATCATGGCACGGCTATCTGGTACTTAAGGCTATGACCATGTTCTTTTTCTATCTGTCTTTCCTTTTTCCCCTATTTTTGCCTTGAAGGTAACTTAGTGGCAAACAACTTTAGAAATAAAAATATGCTAATAAAATGGAAGTTCATCATTCTCCTAAATTCCATTTCTTCTCTTCCTTTTTTATGCTCTCTTCTCTCTTCTTTTCGGAAGTAGGATGTTAGCTCAGA
This sequence comes from Quillaja saponaria, assembly GCA_029379385.1. Lineage (NCBI taxonomy): Eukaryota > Viridiplantae > Streptophyta > Magnoliopsida > Fabales > Quillajaceae > Quillaja > Quillaja saponaria. The sequence continues at coordinate 20,618,152 of CM055618.1, forward strand.
TCATCCCATGATGACCAAGTTCAGGTAAGTATGGGGTCCCATTTCTGAATCCCAACCTCATGTAAAGCCAAATAACCAAGTAGGGGATGTAATCACATAATACGCATGACTGAACGATGCTCCGTGCTCCCTTTCCCAGACTTTCACACCACATAATTAGGGGCAATTTCACATTTTCTTTTATAATCCTACATTCCTCCTTGGAGCAACTTGTCCCTTTTTTTCATCTTTTCTAGTACGTAGTTTAGTTTAGTTTGATGTGAGAGTGACTTCTGATGTAGCTGAGGGGTTCTTACTTTTGTTGGTTGGTTATGAAGCAAGCTCTTACAAAGTGGGTTTGAGATCAGATCTCAAACTGTTGCAGCACTAAATCAGATTCTCCTGCTATAAAGTTGCTGCCCTCATTTTACACATTTGATTTATATAGCCAAAGTGCTCCACTCCTGTGTCCAAATCCCCAGAATTAGCACCTAAGAAATTTGTAGTCTATCCAAAAGAAAAAAAAAAAAAATAATAATAAAAATAAACAGCTTCAATCAATTACTACAAAGAGGCGACCAGCTCAAAATAAATTAACTATCATTGTCAGAGATTGACATGGGCAGCCTTACTGAATCAGCAATATGAAAATAAAAGCAGTTTATCAGTGCTCTCCAAGTAGGATAAGTTTATGAATTCTTAAGGAAGATGTTAATACTCACCAGAGATGTGGACTTCTTCAAGTATTGCTTCTGTTGGCAAGAGTATCCTTCTCATCTCCTTCTCGTGGTGCGATGAGACAACTAACAAAACAAGCAATAACCATATCATTTTCTTCCAATATTTCCCACCACAGCCTAGCAAGCCACAAATAATAACTCTATTTTGCAATTAATATCAGGGGTAAGAATAACAAAAGTGTCATGGTCAAATTATCAGGGGTAAGAATAACAAAAGCATAGCAAACCAGAAATAGTAACTCTATTTTGCATTGAATATGACAATACACGTTTTCTTATAATAAAAGAAATACTTTCTGCATCAGCATTTTCAATAGCATCCTATTCTTGCAACATTGAACATAACTTTGAGTATTATTATGTCATCCCATTATCTTTAATATACAATTTTATGTACTTATTATCTCCATTCTGACACTATAAAGCATTCGTAATGAGAACTTTGCACCATGGAACATAGGTCAGACGACAAAGTCGTTTAGTACAGTCAAGTTAAAGAAAAAAAATACGACGTTTAGTAGGAGAAACGACAGGCCAACTTTTTTTTACCTCTATTCTGTTTTTTTTTTTTTTTTTAATTTCTCAAGAAATAAATGCATTACTTCAGAAATATTCCATTTGGGAAGGCAATAACTCGTAAATGAGATCATGACAAAGGTTTTCTGAAGACATGCATTTAGTACATTCTCATAAAAGTTGGATTCCATTACGACTATGTCTTGCTGCAGAATCCAATCAGATCAGATTAGACATATAGTTAGATACTAAAATGCAAATGTACTAGAGAGGTAAAGCCACGATCTATTATGATACAAGATTGATTCCCTGTCTTCAGTTGATCCATCATGTGACCCTGATTCAGTCATTTTTATACCACCTACAGAAAATCAAATATAACACTCTGGTGAGTCCATTACAAGATAAATATGGTTCAAAGGTCAGGCTAACAGTAGCACCTGCAAAATTGCTCTCCCGAGCCATATATTTTTTGTAAAATTGACAAAGACCACACATCAGACACAAAAGCAATTGTTGGGTTTACTTATAAAGATCAGAACATCTGATTAAGTATGAATACACTGATTCAGTGATTCCCCATGGTGAAATGTTATTTATATGTGTGTGTCTCTGTGCAGGCTTTTGTAAACATTTCAAGATAGGATTTTTGCAGAACAACCACTATTTCTCTTCAAATTTGGCAGAGCAATGCCTCTATCAGGTTTTCTTCTCTTCTAATTTTTTTTTTCTCTCCTTCGTTTTTCATTCATTACCATGTAGCGTACCCTCAAGCTGACTAGTTCTGTTTGATAGAAAGCCCTACTTTGAATTAAAAATCAAGGTTCTAACCTTGAGCTAATGGTCTCAAGCATCAGTATCTATAGTTCTATATTAAGAAAATTATAACAAAGAAAATCGGAAAAAAATTTGAGAAGACACAAAGAGGAGAATCGAGTAAAGGGGATGCTTCAGATTGCAACTATTTTGTGTATTACACAATGTATCACATAAGCACCATTATGTAAAGGCTTTTTTGGTGGGACTCTCTTGCTTGGTTTGGCCTCCTCTATACCAGAAAAGGACATTCATGGCCGCATCTTTCACTGAATAAGCCTTTACTTTTATTGTTCACCTGCACATTAAATCCAAAAAAAATTAGCGGAAAAGATCAAGACCTACAGAAGAACATTAATAGAAACAAAAAACTCTTCAACCAACAATCAAAATTAAAATGCATCCTCGCATTGTACACAATAGTAACTGACTGACAGGAAATAGTAATATCCTAAATTACAAATTTCCAAAAACAAGATATCTATCTAACTGCAACCATCATTAAAACCATTATTTCAAACTAATGTTGTTTTGAGTTTTTGATCTTATTTTTGTTTGGGGCATTGGCAATATTAAACAGTCAATAGTTATTATTCGATGAAGAATCTAACAATTCAATACCAATTCAGACTTGATATATGCATTTATATGCCCATCATCCAAAAAAATAGTCTACTACAACAGCCAGAAAGTGGAAGGAAGTTGAGGAACTCGAAAACAAGTAGACATAATTCTCAATGCAAAAGTAGTAATCAATTATGTTCCAAGAGTAAAATTTCCTGCGATGAGCTTAGAGTATGCCATGCTTTACTCTCCTCAGCAGTAGTTATTTTATCTTGTGAACAAGAATAATATAAATTTGAAAATAAATACGTATCTGCAGAGTTGTAGACAGAAGATAATAATTTAAGAAACTTGAATAACATAATTAAGTTTACACCTGAAGGATTCCCAACTCTTTTCCCATGGAATAAATTGTGCCTCTGGGCAATTTTCTTATATTTTCCTTGAAAATTCATGGCACATACACTCCTATTATCCCCTCGGGATAGCCAACCTCAATGAGATATGCTTCGAATATCAGTGTTTCACCATATGTAACAAATTCATCTTTCCTCAAGAGCCTACACTCCACGAGTTTCTCGCAATCATCATATACCATGACCTACTATACCGATTCACCAATTATGCAATGAGAAAAAAAATAAAAAAAATTAGAGTGAAATTAACTTCTCCATTTTCATATCAGATGGGTAATATGTACATCGACGGCTTCAATTTCTAACTAGTTCCAGTAGTCTCGTATTTGCTGCGCATATTTATAGTTAAGATAATACCTTGTTACTTGAGAAGTGGAACTCTAGGAAACCGTCTTGGTAGACTCTGCGCTTCTGTTTCATGTGCGTTGTGTAGGTCGCAGACCATCTTTTCTTATCTGCCATTGACTTCACACATACGGAGATCTGACAAGAGGATCATTCAGATGATTGAAGAACCTGCACTGTGAATTGTGTCAAATTGATGGGATTAGATAGGATTTGATTTGCTGAGTCATTTTAAGGGCTAATTGAGAATGAAGAGTTGATTTGTTCTGTTGCACAGCGAAGTTTATATTTTCATCTTCTTCCTTGTGTTCCTTCTGTGGGTAGCGATCCAAAGGCATTTATCAAACTGTTAATCTAGAGGACGAAAATTCGAGAAAACGATGACAGCTTTGAAAGTTTCTTCGTAGCCGATGGCGGGAACCCCTTCGTTTCCCTCTAAAATGGAAATGGAATAGTGAACCCTAAGAATATCCCATCGATATGAAACGAGGTGTCGTCTAGCTCTTTCTATTTGAAGGCGGGTGAGGGTCCAAACTCGGTTACCTTACATATCATACCCGAGCCGAGTAAAAATTTAAAAATAAATTAATATAATTTTGAGATTGCATATTTAATTTTAAAATCAGATTTTTAATAAGCTAAAATTATTAAATTTGAATGAATGAAAAAATTTGATGATCCTGCAAAAAAAATTATTTCAAAAAGAAAAATCTAGATTAAAATTTTAAAGTGGAAAATTAAATTTTTTTAATGGTTGAATTAATATTTATGTGATTTTCCTATTAATAGTTATTTTTTTATCATCTCCTAAAAATTATGTATATTAATCTTATTAAATTTCATCTTTATTTAATAAATTTAAATTGATTAAGAATTTAATTAAAATAATTAAATATTCCATAATCAAAATAAAAAATTGAAGTATATAATTAAAAAAATATTATTTTCCAGGATCAAAATAATAAACAAATCTTTACTTTCAAAATCAAATTGTTAGTATTCATATTTATTTTATTTTATTAGTGATTAGGTGTAACTGGGTCATCTCATACGTAATTATAAAATTTATAATAATTTAATTTATAGCAAGTTATCTTGATATTCGAACTTAGAAAATAAATTATTATCAATCTAATCCTGATTTTTGACAACTTCTTTTGCCTTATGCATTTTCCACTTGGCCATTCTCATTAATTAATAAAATATCTGTTTGTTCAATCTCCATTTATAACTCTAACCTTCTTTTTAGAAACCAAATTTTAGACACTCATAATATAAATGGGATGGAAGTTTTTTCAAATAATCAAGCTTTTTCAAGCAATATTAACTAGAGCAATTAACTTAAAAAAAAAAAACTGAAAAAATCAGAATGTATTGTGAATTTGTGATTCCCATTAACCAAACTAATTAAGGCGGAAATCAAATACTTTAGTATTTAACAGCTTCAAGCCCACAAAGGTACTCATGCACCGTTCTACGACGTCGTGTGATTGGATCACGACGATCTGGTCTGACTGCTTTCTGTAAGTTGGAGTGATAAGCAAGATTCGTTTTCTTACTTCTTTACACAGCTCTCTGCCGTTCTCCGTTTAACGCAATTGTTTGATGTTTGGAATTGGAACAAAAGATAGCTCTCACAAATCTTCTAACATATTCGACAAATCCAGATATCAAGTATACAACGAGGCAAGCTAATTTCTGAATCCTATTTCAGTTCAATAATTTATTTTATTGTTTTTATTTATTTAATTCCTCGCAGATCCTAACGAAGTGAAGAAATTTTTTTGAAGGAAATAATCAATTGAAGTAGATTCAGACATGGTAATTTATAATTTTGTTTCATCTGAATTCTATGATTTAATCGAAATCGGGTCGGTCTTCATGATTTCATTTTTTTTTTTTGGGTTACAGTCAGCGCTTTTCAATTTTCATTCATTTTTGACGGTGGTGCTGCTGGTGATCTGTACGTGCACGTTTCTGAAGATGCAGTTTCCTACCATCCTCGAACAAAAAACTGGGTTGGTGTTTCCCAATTATATGTTATTTGATTTTACTTTTAGTTTTATGTTCTAGTTTTTGAACAACAGCTGGGCTTATTTACAGTCTGCAATTGATAATCCCTATGCATTTCGTTGAATATAGTTACTATCCTTCTAATATAATGCTGTAAACCTAATGTGACTGAGCTATAATGCTGTTTCCTTGACTCGTCATCAATAAACCATTGAACAACAATATGTAGGACTTGGGGGATGTTTCTCAATTATAGTTAGATATGGCTGTAGTCACTGAAATTTTGCTCTCAAACATGGTATATGGGTAATTGAAATAACAGAGCTTTCTGATCAATAGGCTTTTCTTCCTTGAAAGCATTGTGTACAATTTGTTCATTGATATTGGAGAAATAACTGTACTTTTTAAGTTCAGGGCCCTCAGGCCATTCGTATGATTTACTTTCCGTTCATGCTTGGACATGAGGAGATTATGCATGGAATTTATCTAAAACAAGAAAATTGAATCTCTACATGTTTGTTTTGAAAACTTTTGCATGTGATAAATGTTTAAATGGGTTTTGAACAGTTATACACCAGGGAAACTGTTTCCATCTGGTGATACCCTTTTTTTTGTTCACTTTTTTATTTTGTGTGTATATCTCCTTCTTATGAACTTTCTCATATTGTCAACCTCTCTCTTTCTGTTTTTAGTACTTGCTTTAATAAAACGTGATGCACTCACATCAATTTTTTGGTTATCAACCTTGCAGGTTTCGTGGATTTTTTTGGAAGGCAGCTAGAATAGGTGGGTTCTTGATTTCAAACAATTCTTATAAGTCTTTGAGATGCTATGATAATAGTTAATTCAATTAGATCTCTGCAATGAGTTATGGGAACTGAGTTCACTGGTGTCTTTGAAGGCTTCCGGTAGATTCAACTACTGTCCTCTCAAAATGCACACTAGACATTATCCTCAGGTTCCCTATTTTTGGTGGGTGTGCGGGGAAGGACAGTGACTCCAAGTGTAGTCCTGAATATTTTACACTCTGTGTGTGCTTGTCTGCTTCATGTAGACAACGTAATGAATGACTTTCATTGTAACATGATGCAGGTGAACGTTTGAGCCCTTGGGTGGCTGCAGGATGTTTCATGATGGGTGTGTCAATCATATTTTTCTGAAAAAAAGTTGTTGCTTAGTTCAGTTGACTTGCTTGAGCCATCGCTGGAGGCTGTTCAGTAGATTATATCCTATACGAGGAGATCCCTGATCCAAACAATTTCACATGTTATTTTGTTGCCTAGTTTTGTAGTTTTCTTTTAGCTCAGTCACGGTGATTTTTGTTTTCTTTTGAAGAGTGAATATTATTACAATCCCTTTTTTCCTTGATCATGAGGATGTATTTGTTTCATGAATACATCTGTTCCCTCTAACAACTATATATGGAGTCAGTTTGTTTTTGTTTTTACGTCCATGTGGGGTTAATCTTCCCTGTTCTGATCTACTTAATTACCAAGCAATGCATAGATACTGTTTCTAACACAAATGGAACAATATTACAAAGCTAAGAAAGTGATGGAGAGCCTGATAACCATTAAGGCAACACACAGAGGAGATAAGGTTTTGAGTTTGTTTAACTTGTGGTATTGTGGAGTTGAAAGAATTATGTTACAAAAGGTTGATGATAAAGGTGAGTACGTACATTTGATATCAAGCATCTGGACGTTGATCAAGAATGGGTTTTGATAGCCTGCGATGCAGATTTCCGGGAGTGTGTGGATATTTCAAGCTAGATCATCCGGTAGAGACATAATCAGGCTTTTGGTTCATGACATACTGGAATGTACGTACATATGTGTAAGTTTGTAAATTGTAGGTCAATTCTTGCAGTATTAGGATAATTGGATTGGTTGAAAGTATGCTCAAATTGTAAGAAATTTTGACCATCAATGAAGTAGTGCCTTTGCCCTTGTTTTCCTTTTCTAATTAAGTTGCTCTCATAGACCAAATAGTAACAAATTTTCATTTTAAGAAAAAGGAAAAAGTAGAAACGTAAATGAAAATGATGGCCAACACAGTAAAAGCACCATTGAAGTTATTATATAGAAAGTAACAACAAGGACAGAGATTTACAAGTCCTTAACTTGCAGCATTCATATCTATATGGGCCTATTAGGGAGATAGTAAACCCAAAATATATACTTTAGTTTCAAACTTGCAATAGGGTTAAACCCAAATTATGTAATAGTTTATGAAGTCCCATCCTCACCCATGGACTCAGATGCACGTCCATTAGCATTAGCATTAATATGAGCTGCTCCAGGTGCAGTGCCAAATTTGGAGTCACGGTTGTTAGCATTAACAACCACCTCTGACAAATCCACCTCTCCTCCTTTGGCTCTCCTTGCTGCTATCTGTCGTTTCGTCGACTTATAGTATGTGGCGTAAAGGAGTAGCTGAGCCAACCCAAATAGGGTTCCTAGTCCATTGGGAATCTGAGAAACAAACAACAAAACAGGCCCATCTTTAGTCTTACGTACGGGTCAAAACAAATAACGGTAAAAATAGTTTTATGTAAAAATCGACTCAAAATAAGAATATTGAGCCTCGTTTCCTTGAAGCAACTCGAATTCAGAATTAAGACTCTGATCGTACAATTCGATTTGAATATGAAAAAAAAAAATGATATATACATGTACATATACACACACTCCCTCAGTCACTCTACTCAAATAAATGAAATATCAAAGAGAGAAAGATTAATGCGTTACAGTGATGAATGGATCAAAACGGATGAGAGCGTAGGATGTCCACGCAACGCCATTAGCAAAGGAAGCGAAAGAAAGAAAAAACGGCATGTACTCCACGCTTTTTGTTGTAATCACCAATTTCTGCATTAAATTTAAGTTATTAATTAGCAGAAAATTATATATTTATATAAATGGAAAGTAAGTAAGTAGGGGAGGAGTTAAATATCATAATAACACTAACCATGACAGCCAATGGTGAAGCATACATCATAATGTTGAAGAGAATGCATATGGTTCCAACAATAGCAGATCGTTTCTTGATAGAATGGACAATTGTTAGTACCAGCAGGGTGAGTACGGTTATGAAAATGAGTTCAATCATCAACACCAGTAAAACTTTGAGCCTCTTTTTCTTGTCAGAGTAGATCAAGAAGAGGATGACATAGATGAGCTCAATCGCTGTCCCTGACCCATTAATTGTCACCACCAATATGCTATGCGGGTGCACCATCGGAATTCCATACAAGGTCCAAACCATGCAGTTCACCAGGGTTGCAAGGTATGGTGCCGGTGAGTACTGCTCCACTGATTTTTTCTTCCATATTTGAACAAAAGTTGGCCTGCCATTCATTTATTTTATTACTGCATATATATAGTACTGTTACCAAAGCTTAAGGTTTTCAGCTAAAATAAATGCTTCCAAATACAGATCCTAGCTAGTTTTTCACCTACTTTGATTTTCATAATTATATTTTCACACTTAGATCAATTTCAACAATAATTCCACCAAATAAATTTTATTTATATCAAAAAAAATACTGCCTTTTATCTTTCAGTACATTCCAGAATGGGTGTGAAACCTGAGAATTAATCATGATGGTTAAGAAAAGAGGATGAAAAAGTCATTTTCAGATCATCTTGTCAAAATTCAAAGTAACAAAAGAATTAGAAAAGGATAACTTTTTTTGTTTCTACAATTTTTCCTTCAGAGTTCAGATAACAAATATAAAGGCAAATCTATAAATTTATTAGAATTAAACAGAAAATGAAACAAAATCTAGAAAAACCAGGAAAAAGGAAAAAAAAAATGAAAATCGAAGCTTACAGTGGGGACAAGAACAAGAAGAGCGAGATGACATTCCCTGAAAGTACACAATTAAAAAAAACACACTTAGTTATGTTAAATCTCAAAAATCTTAAAACAAGAACAAAATTTTTAAAAAAACTACGCACCTATGATACCAACTACGGTTCGAGCAATGTCTGGGGAGGTCATGGCTTATAATCAAAGTACTGAAAGCAGAAAAGGGTGTGGCTCTCGGATTAAGAGAGAAGAAAGGGATTTGGGATTTTGTAATTGGGGGATGATATATCGGGTATCTATCTTCTATCTAACACAGAAAATTGAGAAGGATTTAAGGAGGAGGTGAAGAATGATATATCTATCTTGTATATATAGTAGAATAGTAGATCATACTAGATGGATAGTAAATTATAAAGGTTGGCCTTTTTTTTGGACGGTAACCAAAACTAGTAGGTCACTTGCATAGTTGCATGACATGTATTGGGTTGTGCAATTTTGAGTTTTACACCTGGAAAAAGTGTTACTTTAATACTATTCTAGTCTAAAAGAGAGATTTAGAGTAAGAGTAAGGGTAAATGAGTGCGTGCGTGTGCCCTTCTAACTTCTAAGTCACCTCTTTGAATTGGCACTGTCTTCAAGATGCTCAGAACCCTAGCAAGCGTTACAGATTACAGTGCAGATAGAAAGAAAAAGATTGACTTGATAGCGTTGTTAGACAGATGCGGCCATTTGGCATTACTGCAACTTTAAATTACTACACTGAATTTCAAGTCCAACTTTTTATCCAAACCTAATCCATACAGATGCAGGGTAGGAAAAACCTATGTAAGGGTCAAAGACTCCAACTAAGGCAGTTATTTGGCTGCCCATAATTTCTTACAGTCAGGGGGCCCTTGTTTAATTTGCTCTACATTCAAGGTCATAAATGGCAACATGTATTTTACTTTGTGAGGAAGTACAAATGGTAGCAAGGCCAATTATTAATAATGGCTTTGGAGGGCAGAGTTGGGAATTCATTGTTCTAGGGCTGTCCTTGCCAAAATTGATTATATATAAAAATGGTGATGCACTCTATAGTGGTACAAGTTAGACCAAGTTATACACTCATTTTTGGGTGAGTTTTGGTATAAGAACAAAGAAGAATAGGAGTACAGCTATATTATATCACAACCACAACCACAACCACAACCACAACCACAACCACAGCCACAGGCCCCAGTCACGGCGCCAGTAGCAGGCGCCAGTGGTATGGGCCATTGGATTCCAAGGGAACGGCATTATGGTTAAAGTGTGAATAGGTGGGTGGGTCGTGGTTAGATGTGGGGTAGTCATGCATTTAGTATTGCATGTCATATCAGATTTTGACATCTAATACCTCATTCTCCCTAAACACAATAGTTCCTTTTTCTTTTTGGGTTCAATAAACTCAGGACGTGGATTCTCATTTAAATTCCCCACCAACGAGGCCTATATTTCACGAGAAAAGAAAAGGAAAAAAAAAAAAAACACCCTAATAAAAGAGTTTTTGTTGTCCTACATATTTGGCTAGATGTCTTTTAATATTTTTTTTTTATGATGGTTGTCATTATGTTGAATAGGTTTTTTTATTGTGAATGTCGTTATTATTTATATCTGGATGATAATTGACGATAATTATTATCATTTTACTTGAGTTTCAACAATAATCGGTATCATATTTAACATTGATGGTGGTAGGTGGTGGCTGTCGATGGCAGATGGATGAGGTTGTTGGTGAGTGACAGGGGTTACTGTTAGTGGTGGTTTATGTTATAGAATAATGTGTCATTATGAGTAATTGGCTGTAAAGAATAACATATGGCACAAGAATTATAAAATTTAAAATTTATCCTATATGATATATTAAATATAATGTTTTGTAATTGTCAGTTGAAAATTCTAATTTCAATTTTAAAAAATGGACCAACAAAATGGAAAGAGGTTGAAAAGTATAATAGAAAAAAACTCACTTCATGTTCCGGATATTATCGATGAACTTATAGACGTTAGTTAAAACTAATTATAACTAGTTAAAGTTGTCCAACTTCTCATTCTCCATTAGTCTTATTTTATTCAGCGTTAGTAGTAAAAATGAACTACTTAACATCATAAATAGAACATTCCACTATATATATGGTTTTAATCTACAATTACTTATTATCACGTTGTGTTTCAACTTTCAAGTCGTGCTTCTCATTCCACGGAGACCAATGGTGGCTTTACAGAAATCACATTATTATATAAGTATTTTATATGCAAATTACCTTTAAATCAAATCATATACAGGCAGAACATTTAGAGTTCCTGTTGGAAAATAGCTTCCAATCCAAATTAGTGGTAAGGTTTCAAAAGCACATGAATATATTCTGATAAAGAAAGATTTAACTCTTTCCATTCCAAACTTATTCCCTTAGCTTCAAGAAATGATCGATGTTTCTTTGCTCTCATGAATCAAACTCTGATAAAGACCCTCACTTCAATCACTAGTCCCTCATGAAATTCATGATTGTCAAGATGTATTATTAATTAAAAATGATTTTTTTAAGTAGTCAAAATAAAAAAATCCAAATTGTTCTTTACCTATTATGCCGACTCAAGACTAAATTTGATTAGATTATCTTTTTATTTAAGATTTATATAGGTGATACAAGTTTGATTTATATGAGTTTATCGAAAAATACTAAGAGTTTTAATTGATTATATAATATATTGACATGGCTTATGCTTCTGATAATTAATCAAAGTATATTTTATTATTATTATTATTATTATATAAATTAATTTAGACAGTTGAAATTTAAGAAAGAAAAAATTTATGGATGACTGAGGTTAAGAAAATTAAAATTGTTTTAAGAATTCTAGAAGAGCGATCCAATTTTTAGCACCCATATATACCTTTGTCATTTTCTTGTTCTCTTTTTCCTCTCTCTTTTCTTCTTCTTTTTTCTGTGATTTTGGGAATAATAGAATCCATAAATAAAAAAACCCAACTTGTAATTCATGCATGTAGAAGTGCTACGGCCATTCACTGGCCCTACAAAAAGAAGGCCTTGAAATTAGGATGCCATTATGATTACTGCAAAATAGGAAAAAAAGAATAAGAAAGTTCTATACCTTTTTTTTATTCCTTTTATTTATTTATTAAAAAGAACTACTTTCTATTTGCAAATATTTTATTTTGAGTTGATTTACTATTACCATTCCAAGTTCAACTGAAAAATGGAAATTAACAAAGAGATGCTTCCCCCTTAGATCACTAGAGGATTCATAAAACATATAATATCAGCCTAACCTACAAAACTTGTCCAAGTGTATCCTAATAATGATTAAAGTATTGATTTTTGTTTGCATTGAATCTTTATTCTTTGCGAATGGCGAATGACAGATAATGTTTGGTCAGATTGTCGGCCAAAACAAAGATTTAACATTAAAACACAAACAGAAATAGTTAGTGATAAAGAATATATGAATTATGAGGCGATGAACTGGCTTAAAAAGACATGTATCATGTATGGGAAAAGCTAATACAAGGTCAATTTCTGCTGCCCAGAATTTTTAATATGCTTGAATGCTTGATGCATGCATGTAATGAAGGGACACTTAGCGACGAGTATATATTACTTGCCTAAGTGGTATACTAAATGTCTTTTGCTACTATATAATATGAATATCAATTAAGCATATGTTACTTTGAATTTAAGCAAAGGTTCCATATATTCATCAATAATTGGTAGTGACTCAGCATTACCAACCATGGTAGTTTTTGCAGTTATCTAAGCTACCGAAAGGATAAGCTGCACTTAAATTATAAATTGGCACACGTAAATTAGTTTGCGGATTCTAAGTTTGTCCGCATCCTTGAAAGAAATAATATCAAAGTTGGAGACCAGAGTGAAGAAGAGTCATTATACTTGGCTGGTATTAATCTGATGACACCAAATCAGGGAGAGAGAGAGGGAAAAAAAGCCTTATCAATTTATTCACTCGAATAAACAATTCTTCTTGATTTTCGTTTTGTGGAACAGCTGCAAGATTACAAGGTACAACACAATCATTCAATAAAACAATTAAGCAAGAAAAACAAATGGGAACGGGGATCAAAGCTCAAGAAATAAGAAAGCTCCCAAATTACATATTTAATCATATACAAGATACTCGATGTTACAGAATGTGCAAGGCGGGGAAAACAGAGATATAGATAAATGATAATTTCAACTTCTAAAACCCAACCCAGGCCACCTCTTTGTCCCCTCCTTCTTTGTCCTCTTTGAGTTGGGATCAATGAGGTTTTCCAGTGATTTTGCTTTTCTGTCACGGGTCTTGCCTGCTTCCTTCAGGAGCTCGGCTAGCCTTCGCTTCTCATCTTCAAAATCAGGATTTGCAATTCCAAGCTTTTCTTCCCTCAACTTAAGAACATGCTCTAAGATCTCAATTGCGTCCACTACTCTGAACAATTTCACCATAATATACTGAGATGTTAGCTTTTTCATCAAAAGAATTTGGATTATTTTTTGAAGCAAAAATGTAATCACAGATATTTAAAAATCGAGCAAAGAATATTAGATGCATCTTCAGCTATAAGACCTACTAGAACTGTTAAGAACACAAGCAGAAATTGACATGAAAGTTTCCACTTCAGCTCTCTGGTGAAAAGCCGGTCAATATCTCTTTGTGCCTTAAAAATATAGGGGGACCGGGGAAATGTGAGACACAGGAAGAAGTCATGCTCATACTACAAGAAAGCTCAAATTAAAACCCTAAGGCACAGGCATAGGTTTTTATTAGGCATTGGAGTTGCACCAAGTAAAACCATAATTTTGATACAAGAAAAGGATGTGTCATGTGTGGAATGTAGAACTTTTATTTTTAAAATAATTCATTGATCAACTCTTCCATCCTATCCTATCATATTACCATAATCATTTTTGTATGGGTGAAGTATGCAATAGTGCCAACACTGGCGCTTCATATTGAAGCACTTGCTATAACCTTGTAATATTTCCAATTACAGCAAAGACCTCGAGTAATCTGCTTAAATGGAGAAATTTGACACACCAGTGACACCACTCTCAAGCTGTAAGGTCAAGCAGAGGATTCAAAAAGAGGATATTACCTTCCCATAGCATCATAAGTTGCTGCGAGATTACTATATACTCCAAGAGTATCTTGATGGCACGAGCCACACTCCTGTTCCAAAATTAGCCTAGCTTCTTCAAACAACTCAGCAGCCTCATCTATCTTGAACAGTTGCACACATGCTAAACCCATCTGGTTCAATACCACACCAAAAAAGGCAGACTTTCTCTCCCCACCGGCCTCTGAGTTTTGCCACGGCACTCTCAAAAGAGTTCCTCGCTTCTTCATACCTCCCAATAATGTAAAACATTACTCCCATCCGTGCTTCTATTCCAGCAATTGTGCTCTGCTGTCCTGGTTTATCCTCCAACAACTTCATTGCCTTCTGTAAGAGTTTCAGTGCTTCCTCAGGCTCATCCACCGATTCATAAATTGCTGAAACCTCTGTTAACCCGCCTGCAATCTCTTCTGCTGTGGTTCCGGGCACAGGTTTCGAATATATCCTTAGTGCATTTTCACAGTAGGATTTTGATTCTCGAAGTTTTCCAGTCCTGTGGTATAAGTCAGCAAGGCGTACAAACACAGAGGCAACTAAAGGGTGGTTGTCACCCTTTGATGATTTGAATACAGTGAGTGCCTTCTGGTATGAGAAAACAGCCTCATCAAAACGGCATAGAGACATGTAAATGTTTCCAATGCTGACATCAATGGCAGCAACTTCATTGTCTTGTCCATTCGCAATCATTGCCATACTGGCAAGGACAAGGTGCTCAAGAGCCAATTCATATTCTCCTTTTGCCTCACATACAAGTGCCATAAGCCTCCTATCTGCTGCCTCTTCAAGAGATGCTGGTTCACTGTGTGCACGATGAATTTCAAGAGTTCTCTTACAGAGGTCCTCTGCTTTATCAAACTGCATCGCTTGGACATTAGCCTCAGCTAAGTATCTGCCATTCCCAGTATCAAATTATCAAGAAATTGTTATATATCAAGATCAACCTTGAAGAAGATGTTGTAATAGATTTCATGCAGCTATAACAAATAAATGTACACAGCTGAACATTCAAATAAGAACATATCTGATTGTGGCGAAAGATCGTTTTCAAGTTTGTTATAGAATTGATTTCAGCAACAAATCAGTTCAGTTATTTCATTTCATAGCCAATCAAAACTCAAAAGCCGAAGAAAGCAGGCATCAGCTTATGGTCAGCACAAATAAATAAAAATTCAAATGACTTTTGTAGATCAGGAGGTAGTAACGATAATTTGACCATTTATCTCATTGAAGCTCTAGTCCAAGAGGTAGCAGTTCCATTGCAGCTCATGCGAGCATAAAAATATGATTTCTAGATCTTTTGCTTCTTTCAATACCCCTTCCACATAATCGTATGTGGAACAGTAAGTTCCCACCATATATCTGGTAGAGCCTGTGAGACGGTTTCTGTCCCCCAACATGGAATCTTCAGTCATATACACAAAAATTTTACTTCAACACTGACTTGTTCATTTCACATCCAGCAGAGATTTGAATCTCCAAAAGACATTATCTTAGTTCATACTATTCTTTTGATATTTGTTTCACCAAATTATAAGCTGTCATACATCAGACCTCAACAATTCCTATACAGCTCAGATTTCCCTATTTACGTTAATTTTTATTTTAACCCATAATTACCTATTTAGGCATTTGTACATATCCATCACACAGTTTACACGAATCAAAGCCAATAAGTGCCGACAAATTAAAACCGCATTCAAAAGAAGCTAAGCCAAAAACATGGTAAAGCCGACAATAACCCTGCAGCAAATAAAGCACAAACCTGCAAGTCTCGCCAACTCGTGGATCCGTCTCACCTAACGCCTCGATCTGAATCTTCAGCCCTTCCTCATAGCAAGCTATCGATCTGTCCACCAGCCCAAGCATCGAGTATGTATCCCCCAATTGCATATGCCCAGAGAACGCAGCAAGAGCGTGATCCGAACCTCTTGCCACATCGGGAACTTGAATCGCCTGCTCTAGGACCGGCACTGCTTCCTCGAACCTCCCTAAGCTACAGTATATAGCTGCAAGCACGTGCAAGCTCATAGCCAAGTCCAAGTTAGGTTCCCCGTCCACCGCACACCGCTCGTACGACTTAGAGGCACGAATGGCATATTCTAAAGCCTTTCCAGGACCTTCGCCGGAAGCGATGGTATCTCGGGCGAGCTTCAGAAGGAACGGTCCAAGATCCGGGTTGTCGAGGGAGGCCTCGGAAAGGATCGGATTTGGACTCTCAGACTGTTTCTTTCTGCGATCCGGGGATGGTTTAGATCGGGAAGGAGACGGAGAAGGTGGTTTCTTGGTAACAGGGGATGGGGTTTTGAAGTTAGCGGATTCGGATCTTTGTGGAGTTTGTGTCTGAATCTGAGCTGGTTGAGTCTCGGGCACTGAGATTCGAAGGGGTGGCGCGTCTGGTGGAGTTTTGACGGATACTAAACCTGGCATGGTGATCAGCGATCGAGGAAGAAGAAATTTGGGATGAGAGCCACACGCCGACAATGTAGATTGGATTGAGTAAGAGTTGTTGATGAAATTTTTGAAGGAAGAATCAGAAATTAAGAATTTAAGAAATAAAAAAACAAGCAGAAAATGTTGGGTTATTCCTGAATCGAGTATGGGGTGTGCGTTTACTTTTTAGCCGAAGCAGATAATAATAAAACAAGGCTTGCAATTTTCAGATCAGATGTCTCTGCTATCTAAGTGTGAAGGAGGTTTCACACTTTTCACTTTCAGTGTCTAGCTGCCTGGCTGTCTGTGTGAGGACATTATGGTAATAAAATGTAGGACTTCACTGTTGTATAATCGGGGAATCAGCCAATCATTAATCATGTGACTCCGAGTATGTGTCAGCAGAAAAATTCTTACATGCACATTAGTTCGGGCTTGGGCTTTGAGTTATTTATATTTTAAGCCCAATCCACTTCACCCTGTCTCTCCATTTCTTTTTTATTTCTCTCCTTAAGGCTGAAGTCCCAACCCAAAGCATATTGCTGAACCCAATCAAAGATTTATGTTTCCTAGTTTGAAGGCAAAGATGTTGCTTCATACATTTTAAACTATATTTCATGGATTAATTAATCTTACGTCAAACTGTAACAATTCTAGTTCTGTTTCATATTTGAAGCTATCAGTTTCAGCTCCACATATACAAAGGAACTGATATCAATTTCATATATAGCTATGCTATAATTAATTAACATCCATGCGTAGCTTCAAATGTTGCCAGGATGCTTACATTACTTACCAGAAGCTGAAGATGAGTAAACTAAGAGTTAAAAGGAGAATGAGAATGATGGACTTGATCCAAGGTGTCATTGCCCAAATTCTTACGTTATTTTTTTGGTAAAGGGGATGACTGAGTGAGACACTGAGACTTAAGAGAGAGAGAGAGAGAGGAGTGTGCCTATATTCTTAGTGGGAGTAAATGAGTATGCATGGTGCCAAACCCAAAGGCATGTCTAATGTCTTGTCCAATTAAATTATTCCCCACTTCAAAGTCAACTGGAGCAGAGGAAATTTGGTTACAAAACAACAAACTTGGTCTAGTTCAACCCCCACACATTAAACCCCCTGCTAGTTAAGTCTCCCTAAGGAATTTGAGTGGATGCAGGACATAACGTACAACTTAGCTTTTGGATTTTGGATTATTGTGGATTGATTTTGTTTACCCTTTCAGAAATTTGTCCATGCCTTTGATGTCTCTTCTTTAAATTGACTCTTGGTAGTGGCAACTGACAATTTTGACATGGCTGGTATCATTCCATTTATAAATATGCATATGGCCTATTTTAGTGCCCTTCATTCTCATAGACAGTAACGGACACTAACTACAGCAATAAAGATGCTGTTGTTATATTGACACTGGTTAGGTTGAATATGTTAAACAAGAAGGTAAAGAAACATGAGGAAAACTTAAAATGAATGAATTATAATTTGCTTCAACAGCTTGAGGTTGTCATAATGCAAACATAATAACAGAGGTCTAGTCAGTACTGGAAGAGTCAGGGATGAGGGTTGGGATACATTGTATTTTGGCCAGTTTCTCTATAATTTTGAGTGTTGAACGCATGGTATAGAACTATAAAAGTTGAAGCTTGCAATTTCAATGTATAGAAATAGTTATAAAGATGCCAACTTTTGAATTGTACAAAGTGACAATTATAAAAATGATCAGTTTAGTTTATTGTACTAAGCCCAAGCCTAACAGGCAACAGCAAATATTCCTATATTAAGTACTTGCTCATTGTGCTTGAAGCTTCACAGCTTTCCTTGTTACACACATACTGATACTATATTATCATAAGTAGATAGTGACTGGATTGGAGGCACCAAAATCAGGATGAGGGGTTAGAGCAATAGAGCTGAGCTAGCCACCACCGCCACCAGGCGGCTTCCCTTTGCCTTGGTCATGCTTAGGATTGGGTTGATATTCTCTATAATCCTTGATATTAATTTCTACTAGCTCTCTCACGTCCATCTCAAAAATGCCCTTGGAAGAACAAAGAAAGAAAGAAAGAATGTTTAATAATTTCATAGAAAAAATTACTGTAAAATAACTTCAATAGTCGGCTTATTGTTCTTAGATGAAAATATAAGCAATTAGTTTACCTCACTTGGTGGGTTTACAGGATTCATTCTAATCCTCGAGCACTTGACTTCGACTGCAGGAAATAACAGAGAAAGGTGAATCTAATACATATAGAAGCTACTTTAAAAGAAAGATATTGAGAAATTTGGTTACCTGGATACACATCAATAAAGAGTAAAAGGAGGATGAGAATATATACTTTGATCTTAGGATCCATAAAGATTGATGAACAAGCCTAGCTGTAAGTAATGAATGCAATTTAATTGACTAATTGTTTAAATGCATGAAAGATAGGATTATCTTGGAAGAGACAGGGAAGGAGGTGGTGTTTATATAGGAGAAAGAAAGAATTAGAAAAACGGAAAGGATTTCCTCTTCACTCGATGACTTTGTGGAATGAAAATGCAGTGCCCATTAGCTGCTGCTGCTGCTGCTGATGCAAAGTCAAAGAGCTGCTTCTTCTCTTGTTGCTATCAACAGTGTTTGATCATTAATCAAATGTCATTGCTTTTATTGCATGGTTCGTGCCAAACTTAGTGCTTTAGCCTTTTATTTGACCCATCTCTACACAGATCTAATACTCATATCAAATCAAACCCACCTCTTAGAGCTTCGGTCCTATATTAAGTTCGAAGGCAAGCACTATCATAAATTTGTATGTCTTTGTTAAAATGAAGCATGCTTAGTTAGCACATCAATAGGGTGATAAATCCTCGTGTAATTTAGTTGAATTGGCATGCTTGGTTTCCCATGGGAGGGCCTCCAATAAAAGATGACAACTCATTCTGCACACTACGTTGACATCCAACTTACATGAGTTAACTCATCTTCTAAAGTTAACATCAACTTTTGCAATAAGCATAAAAAGGAAGTGCTAGGTGCACAAGTGACATCTTTTTAAAAGAAATTAGAAAAAGAAAGAAAGATTAATAATTCTTATCACAATCCTTTTGGTAATACAACATTATATATAACAACAGCAGCATATACAGCCCCAGCGGATCTTATCAATACACGAAGTCATTAACTTTATAAATGGTATCAGCAAGGTAAATAAGTAATATCAACTTCTTCGGGGAGGAAATGGATGGTAAATTAAACTACTTGGAACGCCAATTGTAGAGCATGAAATCCACTGGCTTCTAGCAAATGGCTGTGCTTTACTATTTGGAAGGAAAATGTACAATATGTGGAAAAATGTCACTCAACATGTCCCAAGAAGAAACAGAAACCCAAAGTCTAATTGCTTCTTACTATCCCAATCAGACACATCTTGCAATGGGCAGACAAACAACCACATAGTAAGCACTTTTAATGATACCCACGAGGGCCCAAAAGTTTGGTTTCGGTTTTCAACGATGGACCACTCAAGGATTTTGTGAGCTAAAAAGACCGGACCAAATGTAAATAAATTATAGAACAAGCCTGTTGCATATGTCTGCTCTGACATTACGGATCTTATCAATCCCAATAGTTTGAACAAGTAAACAGACTAGATATAAAAGCAAGACACAAAACCCTATGACAATGGACATGTAACAATGCAATATCTTAAGCACCAAATTCTGGTGAAGGGAAGTGAATCGAAGATGATCAAAACGACCCAAAGAAGAAAAAACACAGAGCAGACTGTAAAACCGCTGCTAAAGTGCCCCAACCCCCAACTCCAAATTAATAGAACGCTCATCCCAACCCATAGGAGACAGCATTGGCAGGGTGCCAGGGTTCACTCATATCCTGTTCCTCCCACACCATTCAACTAGATTCTCCTCCTTCTATATGTTCAAGTTCATAACTTCATTTTTTTCTGCCAAGTTAGCAGAAAGATTGGTCACCACCACCGACTTCCTCCATGGCTATGCAAAACAATAAATAAAATAAAATGAAGACGCAAACTTCGTACTGCTGACATGATATGTGAATGACCAAACACATGTTGCCCAAAACTGATGATGACCTGACTCATGGTATGCAATTCAGACCCCGACACAACACACCCAAATGCATGCAAGAGCTAGAATATTCGAAGCAGCAGTGGCCTCAAAATGAAACTGCTCGACTGATGGCCAACTTGGCCCATTCAGCAGATTCCTTAATAAACTGGTCATGAGATGACAAACACTCATTTAGAAAGTCTTTGCTTGACACAGATTGCTGAATCAAGGGGCCTGCATTACTACCCAACGTATCAGCTAGATCTCCAAGAACCCCAATTGCCGTCTTGGTAACAACGTCATCCCTAAACAGGATACAAGCAAAAAGATCAGAATCAAATAATTGAATTCAAATATGTCTGTCTTAACAACTATGTTTGCGAGTTTGTATATGTATGCATGCATATCTATAAATGCAATTGACTTACATGTCTTTCTCCATGTACAGACTATCCAAGAACTGGAGAACATGAGGAGCATAAGGCATCAGTAGCTGAGTCCTTGGAGATCCCTTAAATCCCTGAAAGATCCCCGAGTATGCCTCCAAGATTCCATTCCTTAAAGAATTGGTGTACTCTTGCATGTCATCATCAGCACCAGATGTATGTGCAGAGAGCTCCGCGGCACTCTGAAGCATAGGCATAGCATACATCAAGTACTTTTCAAAGTTCTCCCCAATTGCCAAAGCAATGTCACCAAAGCATGAAAAGATAGGAGGCTTCACGGATCGATGCAACTGGTTACTAGACAAATCCTTGAGAAGTTGGGTCATTATCCCATCGCAGTAAGGCAATACCTTATCCTCCATCGCCCTGCATATATCACCAACCACACCCACTGTAATAGCACAAACCTGGTAGTCCTCAAAGTTTTGCAGACCCATCTCTAAACACTTATAAAATCCGGGCATGTATTTAGCAAAATCAAGCCCAGCTGCATAGGCAAGGGCTCCAATGGCAAGCATAGCTTCCTCATGGGCTGTGGCACTTCGACTAGCAAAAACTCTCAAAAGGAGGCCCATCATCTGGTCAGAATACTGATTCAAGAGATATTTTGTTGCCTCAGACGACCCCAACTTTTGAATGATCACCTGCAAGCAACCACAGAGTAGGCCTTGCAACTCATTCTGTCCCTCCTCAGAAGAAAGTTGCTGAGCCTCAACCGTCTGGTGTAGTTCCATCATAATGATAGGAATTAGTTGTATAACCATTGGAGCTGTTTCATCAGTAGAACATCTCACAACTTCATTTAAAGTCTCATAAGCTGCTGTTCGGAGGCGTGATTCTCCAGCATCTTCTCGGTGACTAACAGTGAGAAGAGCATGAACAATATCTTGGAAAAAAGGTGTCAACGGGGAGGATGAAGCTCCGGCATCATCGTAACCTTGGGCAAGAAAATAAAGAGCACCACAAGCCTTCTCAGCAACATTTGGAACATCTTTCATGCTATGAAGTAGCACAGTAACAATCTGTTGGCAGTTTGCTTGAGTGATAATGGATGTTTCCAACGCTGTACCATGCAAAAATT
Organism: Quillaja saponaria; assembly: GCA_029379385.1. Taxonomy (NCBI): domain Eukaryota; kingdom Viridiplantae; phylum Streptophyta; class Magnoliopsida; order Fabales; family Quillajaceae; genus Quillaja; species Quillaja saponaria. The sequence goes on from CM055618.1 coordinate 20,640,537, forward strand.
CAAACATCCGACCAAGAGTCCAAGCAGTAGTGTCCTTCACATGGTTATTTAGATCTTTCATCAGGGCAGTGAGCATAAAATTCAAACCAACGTTTACAAGAGGTGTAAGTTTGTCTGGTGATGGTCCTTCCAGAATGGAGCCAAATGCATAAGTTGCTGCTTCCCTCTGCCTCCAATCTGGTTTTGTTATATTCTCTTCAATGAATGGCATAACCAGTGGGACGATGTCATCTCCTACTGTTCTTGCAATTAAACCCAGGCATGTTCCTCCAGCCATTGCAATATTCCAAGCCCCTTCATCCTGATCTTGATCCTCTTCCTGCTTAAGCAGCGTCTCCAGTAACATGGGGACAAGAACAGGAAGTGCCTGCTTAGCAAAGTAACAGCAGCGAATCTCGGAGTCTGCACTAAAATCACCACCATATTCTTCTAATATATCTATCTCCTCATCACATATTGAACTCCAGAACTCAATGGCTTGAAGTGCAACTGGCTCCTCATCTTCCTTCACAGCCTTTGCAGTGATGTTGAATATATCCTGGATGTAAGGAGCTAATTTTTCATAGTAGGTTGAAGATATGGCAACCAGACATTCAAAAGCTGCCTGTCGAATCTTCAGTTCAGGAGACAGAGTTGCCTCGCAGACAACTCTCATGATGTAATCTCGCTCCATATCATTGGAAAAATTTGCTTGAGCAAAACCCAGAGCATTATACAAAGCTCGTGTAGCAGCAAGTCTAACATCATTGTTAGTTTCAGAAGAATTCATGCCCTGAACAACAGCTGTGAGTATCTTATTTACGTGATCCTGGTCTACCACATCCGGGGAGACTTCTTCACACATGTATCCAAGAGTTTCCAGAGTTGATTGCCTGGTATGAGGAGGAAGCTGGTGAATATTTGACAAGAGGGTTCCAATCAGTTCAGGCCATTGCTTATGGGGCAACTCAATACCCGCAACCTTTGCAATGACTTGTGAGGCAGTTGATCGAGCATCAGGAGGAGGAGAAGAAAGGGTTTTTAACAAGCATGCTTTAATTTGGGCCTTCACAGATGAGTCCAATGACAACCATCTCTGAACAAGTTCAATCTTTCTATGCTGTTCTTTTGCATCCAATGCATTCTTCAGGATCAAACCTGCTAATTTTCGACTCTCGACGGGCTTATCATCGTTACCCAATTCCCCAGCAAGAGAAAGCAAGAAACTTGGAAGATTTTGTTCCTGAAACTGTTTAAGATTTTCTTCTGCTTGTTTGCGTACAGTGCCATCCACGGATTGTGCACTTAGAAGAATTTGTGTAACCTCCATTGCCATCTGAATTAAAAACATACAAGTTCTAGAGAAAATACAAAACAAACTATAAAGAGGGGAGTGGGAAGATTAGAAGTCTAACGAGAAAAAAAAAGTGAAGCATAGATCTTACTTGTAATTGAAATGGATGGTGCACAGCAAACTCAATTATCATACTAAGAAATAAAATAAGTCAAGCGCAAATATACCATATTCCCTGATTTTTGTTATGGTATTAAAATTTTCACAAACAACATTTAAAAGAATCAATTGTGAGTAATAACTACCCTAATAACAAATTCAACAAAATCCTCAAACTGGCCATTTTAAGAACTTCCAAAAAAATAATATTAATGTTATCATGATGAAAATTTGACTAGTAAATCTTTTGAATTAGTCTATGAAGAAGAAGTAAGCGAATAGCATAAACATACAGATGCACACAATCACTCAACTGAAGCAATTAGCTCCTATGATGGCTCAATAAGAGAACTACCAACATGGGAAACTATGAGATTAGGCAAGGACAGAGACGGGACCAATTATACAACAGGGGGAGAATATGATGGCCTTTTTCTTTTTTGTTCAATAGTAGGCCAAATGACTAAAAAGGTCACTGATCTACTTTACATCAGTTTACAATTTCAAACTTTAACAGAAGGTTTCCCATTCATGCTCCCAGATGTGTCAGCAACAAAGTTGCTTAGGTATTGTGTACAGCAAGGTGCATGGAGAGGACTACAAGCTGTTTGATCAAGACCATAGCTTTATATTAAGACAAAAGCCTTGATAGATTCCCTTGCTTTTCTATCCTTGGTACTAGGTTTGAATCAATTCATAAACCTAAAAGTTGGATTGAAGAATTTTCTTTGTATTGTTAGTGAAATGAAGGCAAGGCAACAGCAGCAGAAAGAAAACGAGTTCAGCCAAATAGTTTTATAAATAGAAATGGAAGAGCACTTTCATTATTGTAATACAGAAGTATAGTGAAATTAGCAAATCAAATCCTTCGTCCGTGCATCCTCAGTGTTTACTAATTAGTAAAACCATAAGTAAAATACTATTGCATTGGTGTCTGACTCTGACTCTGACTCTTATGCTAATTCTTGATCCCGTATTTTGAATTTTGATATGTGCTTTATGGTATTTCACCATTAAAGAGAGAAAAAAACAAGTAACTAAACCCAAAGAAATGTAATACAGTATCATGGATTCAAAGACATATAGTCTATTGAGCACACCTGGAGCTGTTGTTATAACTTAAACTTATATAACGACCCAAAGTTTGAAAATATAAAGGCTCTCTTTCTCCTTCTTCTTCTTCTAACTTACTCAGCAACCGAATAGAGCATCAGTAATTACAGATATTCAATACAATAAATCATTTATATTAAAGTGAAATAAGTATTACTAACTGAAGCAGATCACAGAAACAAATCAACTCAGTCATAAAAATTAAACACAAATCCGGGATCAGAACCCAGATCAGCGCTTGAGTCACAAATCAAATTAAAGAAAACATAAGACAGTAAAATAGTTACCCCAAGCCGATGAAGGGATTCGGTGAGAAAGCAATTCAGTAATAAATCAGATTAAGGAAGCCGATGATGATGAACAAGTCTGAAACCCTAGCAGAGTGTGGTAACGGCAGAGACGCCAATTTTAGACCTTCGATTTACAAAACAATTAGGATTTTCAATTGTATTGATCAGGTGGTGCCACGCGAGTTTCTATGCGCGTGAAAACGTGGTGTCTAGGATCGCTTGGACATTGATTGGAATCGTGCGGTCGAGGTTTTATAGGAATACTTTTTTGAGTAGGAAACATTTTGATTGGTAGGATTCGTTACGCGCTTTATTATCACCGTTTGTATTTTCTTCTTCTTCTTCTTCTTTTCTTTGCCATGTCATTTGGTGCCATTGATTTGTTGTAGATTTGGCTCTAGTCTCTCCCCCTTCCAGGTTGTCAAATTATCAATCCAGGTAATTCCCTGTACCTTTTTTTCATCGTTTTTTGGTACTAATTTTCATTTTTCTTTTTTGTGAAAATTGGGCCCAGAAACGGCCTTAAAAGAAAGATTACAAAGTTACTCACCTAGTAGGCTTAACAACCCATGAGGTTCTGGCATCTGCCCAAAAAAAAAAAGACAAACCCATTAGGTCACCAAGGAGCAGAAGCTCCGAAGTCCGAGGAACCACCTTAGAGTCTACTTCTAATGTTTTTTTACATCAAATCAAAATAAGAACACACGCATAATTCTCTTAACCCTATGATTTTTTTTAATAAACAAGAACGAAAATAGATCACATGAGCCGTTATAAATTAATATTTAGAGAATTTTTTTTTAAAAAAGTTTACACTAAGTTAGAACTCCCTGAATATTATGTATAATTTCGGATGTTGCTAAAATTATTCTTTCCTTTAAGCATTACCAAGTGAGACATGTTATGTAACATGTTCATATTTTCAAGGAGAAAAATTGTATCTTTTATATTAGAAAAAGAAAGAAGAAAGGAGGTCTGGTCTTGGAAAATTTATTGCTACAAACAAGTAAATAGTCAAGTTCTTACCAAGAAGACATGCTGCTTACTTTATATATATATATAAAAGATTCTTAAATGCAGAAATTTTGATTTTCTTTTATACTTTTATTAGTTTTTTATTATTATATAATTATCTTTGGTTATTATTTTGTTTTAAATATACTGTCATTTTTTTCCTATTTTAATATTAAAATAGAATTATAATTATTTTGGGACTAATTGATTTTTTTGTTTTACTAATTCTTCTCAATATTAATAAATCTATAATTTTCTAATAATTATATGTCAATAACAATTCAAATTGAATTTATGATTTTTTTTAATTTAATAAGTACTTAATAATTTTATTTTTTTGTAGTACTTCACAAATTTAAGAATTAAAATTTTAAAAATACTATGAATTAGATCTATATTATATATGAAAGAGCCTTAGAAGCAAAAAACTTTAATTTCCTTTTATACCCTTATGAATTTGTATTATTACATAGTTATGTTTGATTATTATTTTGCTTCAAGACATCATTTTATTTTATTTTATATACTTTTTCCCTATTTTTTTCTCTATTTTAATATCAATCAAATTGTAATTAATTTAGGACTGTTAATTTCTTATTTACTAATTCTTTTCAATATTAATAAATCTATAATTTTTTAATAATTATATGTCAATAGCAATTAAAATTGAATTTATAATCTTTTTAATTTAATAGGTACCTACTAATATTAATTTTTGTAGTTCCTTTCAAATTTAATAATTAAAATTTTAAAATTTACTATGAATTAAAAGAAATATTAAAAGTGTAGTTTTCATGATTATAATATTATAGTTTAATTTTTATATCATAAAAAAAATTATATTTTTTCAATAATTATATGTCAATAGTTGTTAAGATTGAATTTTTCAAATTTTTATTTAGTAATATTTTTTAGGGCTAGTTTGGTACGCATAAATGATTTTTGTAAAATTTGAATGGGAAAGGGAATGATATGCAAATGATTATATTTTACTGTTTGGTAGCACCAATGAGGAATAATCATTTCATTATATTTATTAATTTTCTATGCAGTTTTTAAACATGAAATAATACCAAAGTTATGTTAAAATGACAAAAATATCCCTCTATAAATAAAGTAATAAAAATTAAACATAATATATGTAATATATATATTTCTCAATTTTTTAATTATTTTTGTAAAAATTATATTATCTATTTATTATTATTATTATTAATTTTATTTTTTATTTTATTATTATTTATTAATAATAATATTTTAGTTTAAAATTACTTAAATAATTTATTTATTTAACATTAATTAATTATATTATTTACAATGATATGAAAGGTATTTTTATCATTTGACTAAAATGATTTGATTTATTATTATTTTTGTATGCAAATTTTATTTATTTTTATATGATTTTATATGTTTCAATGTGACATGAAGGGTATTTTTGTCTTTTGACTAAATTAAATAATAAATATATATTTTTATTTATGAATAATATTATTATATCATTAATATTCAACTTTTTATTTTATGTGATAGAATAGTTTTTTTTTTTTTTTTTTACTGAATTAAACCAATTCCATAAAGTAGTAGGAATGAGCAATCTTACTCTCTTAGGTGAATTCGAATATTCTTACTTCTATGAAAAAATAGTTCAAATGGAATGAGTATTCTGAAGCTAAAAACGTATCAAATAAAAAAATGTTAATTCTATGGAATGGAAAGGCCATTCCCGGATACCAAACTAACCCTTAATTCTTATCAAATTTATGAAATAATCTATTTTAAATACTATGAATTAAAAAATATTTATAGTATAGTTTTCATGATTATATATTATTATTTTAACTTTTAATAAAAAAACTTTTATTTTTCTAACTACCCTATGAGTTTTTAGGGTGACATAAATACTTTTTAATTGTTATTTTGTTTCAAATATTATATTTTTATTTTAATACTTTTATTATTTTTTCTATTTTAATATTGTCATAATTTTAATTATTTTATGATTATAAATTTTTTTATCTTAATTCTTTTCAATATTAATAAATTTATAATTTGTCAATAACTATATATTAATGATAATTAATATTAAATTTCTCAATATTTTAATTTAACAAGTTACAAATAATTATAATATTATTGTATTAAATCTTCCTCCATCTTTAAAAAATTTAAAACATAATTATATGCTTAAATTATTTTTTAAAAATAATTTCTTGATGTCTATATCAAAAGCTACTAATATAAATAAGAGAGTTAAAATTATGCAAAGAATCAGTGCACAACCAAAATTGTAGTGTATAGAGGAATATGATTATATGAAATGTAAACAAATCTCATGACCAGCCAGTAAGAAACTTGAAAGCCATGTGGGAGAAAATACAGTAAATTAGTTAATAAATTCATGACATTCAACAATGAGAGAATAAAATATTTTAGCCAATACTCAAGTTGATTCAATACGACTACACTGACTTTATGCCATTCTGGCTCTGAACAACTCCACATACTGAGTGAGAATATAGTCTTGAGACAATAACATCTCAGTATCTTTAAACACTGAATTCTAGTGAAGAGAAGAAAGAAATGGTTCCTGCTCACTGTCAGACTGTTGGCGATAGCATTGGCAAGGTGTCCAGGGATCCATCCTAAGACGTTCCCCCACACCAATAAACCTGTTTACCAGACCTCTCTGGGTAGAAGTTCATCTTTTCTGCCAAGATAGCAGAATTAGTCATTACCAACGACTTCTACTGCAGATATTTTCTGACATGACCCAAACACCAAACCCAAAATTTTTGATGACATCAGACCCAATTAGATGCAAAATAACTAAAATATCCTAAGAAGCAGCAACCCTCAAAAAGAAATGGCTCGACTAATGGCCTTCTCAGCCCATTCAGCAGATTCCTTAATCAGATGGTCGTCAGAGGACAAACAACAACTCAAGAAGTCTTTGCTTGTGGCAGATTGCTGAATCAAGGGGCCTGCGTTACTACCCAAAGTATCAGCAAGATCTCCAAGCACCCCAATTGCCGTCTTGGTAACCACATCATCCCTAGAAAAACACAAGCAAATAGATCATAACCAAAATTCCTAAATATTTGCATGTAGCATACAAAAAAAAAGATGATGAAAAAAAAAGGGAAAATAAGTAAACTTTGGTTTACTTACATGTCCTTCTCCATGTACAAACTATCTAAGAACTGGAGAATGTGAGGAGCATAAGGCATTAATAGCTGGGTCTTCGGAGATCCTTTAAATCCTTGGAAGATCCCTGAGTATGCCTCCAATATTCCATTCCTTAAAGAATTGGCGTACTCTTGCATATCATCATCAGCACCAGATGTATGAGCAGAGAGCTCAGCAGCACTCTGAAGCATAGGCATAGCATACATCAAGTACTTTTCAAAGTTTTCCCCAATTGCCAAAGCAAGGTCACCAAAACATGAAAAGATGGGAGGCTTCACGGATCGATGCAGATGATTGCTTGACAAATCCTTGAGCAGCTGGGTCATTATTCCATCACAATAAGGCAATATCTTTTCCTCCAGGGCCCTGCATACATCCCCAACCACACCCACTGTAATGGAACAGACCTGGTAGTCCTCAAAATTTTGGAGACCCATTTCCAAATGCTTATAAAACTCTGGCATGTATTTAGCAAACTCAAGGCCAGTTGCATAGGCAAGAGCTCCAATGGCAAGCATAGCCTCCTCATGGGCTGTGGCACTACGAGAAGAAAACACTCTCAAAAAGAGAACCATCATCTGGTCAGCATTCTGCATGAAGAGATGCTTTGTTGCCTCAGAGGACCCCAATTTCTGTATAAACACTTGTAAGCAACCACAGAGAAGGCCTTGTAATTCGTTCTGTCGCTCATCAGAAGAAAGATTTTGTGCCTCTAGAGTCTGGTGGAGCTCATTCATAATGACAGGAACCAGTTGCATAACCAGTGGAGCTGTTTCATCTGTAGAACACCTCACAACTTCATTTAAAGTCTCATAAGCTGCTGTTAAGAGACGTGATTCTCCAACATCTTCACGGTGAGTGACAGTGAAAAGAGCATGAACAATATCATGGAAAAAGGGCGTCAATGGGGAGGAAGAGGCTGCAGCATCCTCATAACCCTGAGCAAGAAAATAGAGAGCACCACAAGCCTTCTCAGCAACATTTGGAACATCTTTCATGCTATGAAGTAACACAGTAACAATCTGTTGGCAGTTTTCCTGGGTGATGATGGGTGTTTCCAATCCTGAGCCATGTAACAATTCAAACATCCGTCCAAGTGTCCAAGCAGTAGTGTCCTTCACGTGGTTACTTGGATCTTGCATTAGTGCATTCAACATAAAGTTCAAGGCAACATTTACAAGAGGCATAAGTTTGTCAGGGGATGGACCTTCCAAAATGGAGCCAAATGAATAAGTGCCTGCTTCCCTCTGCCTCCAATCTGGTTTTGTGATATTCTCTTCAATGAATGGCATAACCAGTGGGACAATATCATCTCCAACTGTCCGTGCAACCAGACCCAAGCATGTTCCCCCAGCCTTTGATATATTCCAAGTCCCCTCATCCTGGTCCTGATCCTCTTCCTGCTTAAGGAGCGTCTCCAATAACATTGGAATAAGAACAGGGAGAGCCTGCTTAATAAAGAAAAAGCAAGGTATTTCTGAATCCCTACTACAATCATCTCCATATTCGTCTAAGATATCTATCTCCTCATCACAGATTGAACTCCAGAACTCAATGGCTTGAAGTGCAACGTATTCCTCATCTTGTTTCACAGCCCTTGCAGTGATTTCAAATATATTCTGGATGTAAGGAGCCAATTTATCATAGTAGGTTGAACATATTGCAACCAAACACTCAAAAGCTGCTTGCCGAATCTTCACTTCTGGAGAAAGGGTAGCCTCGCAGACAACTCTCATGATGTAGTCACGCTCCATATCATTGGAAAAATTTGCTTGAGCGAAACCCAAAGCATTATACAAAGCTCTTGTGGCAGCAAGCCTGACATCATTGTTGCTTTCAGAAGAAATAATACCCTGAACAACAGCTGTAAGCATCTTATTCACATGATCCTGATCTACCACATCTGGGGAAACTTCTTCACAGATGTACCCAAGAGTTTCAAGAGTTGCCTGCCTCGTATGTGGAGGAAGCTGGTGAATACTTGACAAGAGGGATCCAACCAATTCTGGCCACTGCTTATGTGGCAACTCTATACCGGCAACCTTTGCAATGACTTGTGAGGCTGTGGACCAAGCATCAGGAACAGTAGAAGAAAGTGTCTTTAACAAGCATGCTTTTACTTGATCCTTCACAGGGGAGTCCAACGACAACCATCTCTGAATGAATTCTATTTTCCTATGCTGTTCTTTTGAGTCCAACGCATTCTTGAGAATCAAACCAGCTAATTTACGACTCTCAAAAGGCTTATCATCATTAGCCAATTCCCCAGCAAGAGAAAGCAAGAAACTTGGAAGATTTTGTTCCTGAAACTGTTTGAGGCTTTCTTCAGCTTGTTTACGTACACTTCCATCCACAGCTTGTGCATTTAGCAGAATTTGGGTGATCTCCATTGCCATCTGAATCAGAAAGATTAACACTAATTGACAAAAGAACTCAATCTTTGATCTATATGTTAATCAAGTATTTAAAAGACATAAACAAGTTGTGGAAGAGTCAAAAGATAAAAGAAGACAAGAATACAAAAAGAAAATGGATAGTCTGTGTAGTTCCAAAAATCATCCAGTGGAAGATGAATAGAACGTTAAAATTGTAATCATTCAATAGCACCAAGGATTTTAAGAAGAGTAGGTTAGGTTGAAAAGTGAACCCACTGAACCCAGCAATTATACTATGTAAACTCACATGTTAAAGAGTTAAAATGGAAGGGGCAAAGCAGCAGAGGACATGTTACGTACACCCCCACATCAATTCTTTTGTTTCACAATGAAAATTGTCACAGATAACAATTTTAAAGAAGTAATATTAAGAAAAAATAACATGGAGCTAACTAATTCAAAAAAAGGCTCAGAATGAGCAAAAGTAGCAATCCCATTCAAAACAATGCCATCATGATCGAAGATTCAATTAACAGACTCATAGGTTTTATTAGTTTCACTGAATAGTGGTTCTGAAAAAGTAAGAGCAAATTGCAAATAGGTGAGCTACTGTTTCTGTGAGCTCTTAAAAATTTAACAGCCAAATAGAACATCGGTACTTCTAAATTATCAAATTATAGATATTCGCTACCTTACTTTGATTACAGAAACAAATCAAGTAAGCCACAGATACGAACTGGAATCACAACTTAGATAAGCCCTTGAGCACATAATCCAATAAGACAGGAAAATGGTTCAAAAATACTTACCCCAATTGATGAGTAGATCCGGTAAGGAAGCGATTATGTAGACAGTCGATAAAGGAAGCCGATGATGATGCCAGCGACGGAGAAGAAGAGCGGCAACGGAGAAACCCTAGCGGTGTGGGAAGAATATTGAGAAACAGTGTTAAAGCTTAGATTTATAAACTACATTTCATTCCTATAGTACATAAGGTGCTTACACGCGAGCTTTTCTGCGCGTGGAGACGTGGTATCAAAGAGCGCTAGGGTTATGATTGAGATCGTGCGGCCAGAGTTTATCTCAAATTGTTCTGCACTCAAGTTGCAGGCGGGAAACTGCCCCAACTCAAAATGTTTTTGTTATTTTATATAATAACTGTTTTTGTCCATAAATATTACTACATTTTCCACTTTTGCTATTCAGTAACATTTTTATTGGTTCATAAAGAAAAATATTTTTTATAATCAAATTCTTTATGATTCAATTTATTTTAATTAGATTCTGAAGTCAAAACATAATCCATTCAATTTGAGCACGACAAAATATGATTTTTTTTTTCTTCCAAAAATACAATAAAACTTGCATCCCACCCATGCTGTAAGGAGATAAAAATTTTGCTTTTCAATTTAGTTTTTCAGGTTTTAAATTTGAAATTAAACAAATATTCTTACATCCTAAGAATTAAAATAAATTTAAATTTATGAATTTAAAATTTTATTTTATTATTTTATGAGTTTTTACTACTAATAAATATGTTTTGGTTGTTATTTTACTTTAAATATACTTTCTATCCTTTTTGTTTTTTTTTTTGTTTTTTACTTGTTTCCTAAGTCTTCTCCATCTTAATATTAAGAGGATTATAATTATTTTATGATTTTTTTTTCTAATTATTTTTAATATTAATAAATCTATAATTTTCAATAACTAGATATATCAATAGTAATTAAGATTTAATTTATCAAATTTTTATTTAATAAGTTACAAATATTTATAATATTATAAATTAAAATTGTAAAAAAATTCTATGAATTAAAGTAAATATTAAAAGTATTATTTTTATAATTACAATATTGTATTGTTGAATATAATTTATTGATATCTACATCAATTACTAATGAGTCTATACTACTCTAAAATTTTAAAGACCCTTATGATCTACTATTTTAGAATAAATATAGATTAATTTATTTAAATTAATTAAAATATATAGAAAATTTAAATTTTTTTATTTAATAACTATTCATTACCTACTCAAATATTTTTTTATTAATCAAAATTAATTAGAAAATTATTTTCTTAATAAGTATCCACTTTTCTCTCACTCACATGTTGAGGTTTGGTTTTGTAATGTTTATTTGGAATGGTGTTTATGCTTATGAAAAGTATAAATTAATTTTTTAATGTTTGCTAAAAAAAAATAAGGCGCTTCTGTTTTTGACTTTTAAAAACTGGTTTATACTCTTACAATTTTTAAATAATAATGTAACATTAATTTTTAGTGAAAAAAATCACTAGTATTACCAAACCAAGCATAATTTTGTGATTTATACTTATTGAGAGCAAGTTTTTATATTATTTTATCAAATATTACTATAGTAACTTTTTAAAAACAGTTCTATTTGAGTCATAATAATACAACACCTCTCGAAAAGCCTGACTCATCTATTATCTATATTATATCTATTTCTATATGATAAAAAAGTAAGAGACCCTTATGGTCTCCCACCCATAGGTGCCACACTCAAACATTTCCAAAACCAAAAAACTACTAAATAGTGAACTCTCCACACACAATATAATTGACCTCTCTATTTTTATTTTTTTTCACTCTATTACTCTTTATCATTATTTTATCAAATTGAATTAATTCAAAAAAATAAGATAAAAAAATAAAAAATTATACATAACAAGTATTCGTGTGAATGACTAGCATTTTATAAAAAAATTGATACTATACTACAGAGAATTTAGCTCAAACGATTTGTACTTATTTTTTTCCTTACCAGTGGTGAGTTTGAGTCTTCCCAATATACCAAAAAAAATATTATCAACTTATCCTTCAAAATTTTTTTTCGACGCGTGTATAACTAATATAATCTTTCCATTTTTTCACTTTCTATTATGTCCCACCCTTTTAATACACACGTGTGCAAGAAACTAAGTAATAAATACATATCATAAATACAAACGTTAGTTTATATAAAATTTTATGTAACTTAATGTAATCTTGCTTAGAAATTTTTTTTTCTTTTATACACTTAATATTGAATCTATCAAAAAAATAAAAATAAAAATTCAATTGGTATATTTGCTTATCTTTCACTCCTTTCTATCTGTATTTTTCTCACTTAATATGCTCTTAGTTTTCATTCAAACTCCTAAAAACGATCTTTAATAACACCAAAATGGAAAGTAGTAGCCTAAATAATGTATATATTTTTTAATTATTTAACAAAATCTTTTGGTTTGTTATTTTTACAGTAAAAGAAAATGTGACTGTTGGTAACTGGTAAGCATTAAACCAAAAGATATATTTTGTGCATACTTTTCCAAACTTGAACAACCAGTTTTGAAAAGTCGCTTTGGAATCTTTGGGTGGATAACCAGAATTACTTAGACGACAATTGGTCGGACGCTGAAGGTGAAGCGAGTTTCTGCCTTTAATAACGTAAACGGCAGGAAGAATAGAAATTACAAGGCCGAGGCGTAAACGTCCCTGAGATAAACGGCCTAGATCTCCCCAACAAAGAGAACTAATTTTATTGGCTCAAGGCATCCGCCATCCACGCCTGATTGGTCCACGTCATCATCAATGACATGTTCGAACATTTTGGTTTTCCTTGATTAAGAGACGAGATTTCCTTACAAGCGGATTATGGTTAATGCACATTATAAAAGCTGAGTCCCTCACTCGCGTTTAATCAACTCAGACCGAAAGAAAGCCATTTTATATACTCAAAGCCACCTCGAGGATTGAATTCCCTAATTCCTGAAACTCGTCCATTTGAATCACAGAGAGAAAGAGAGAAACGTGAAGTGGGAGGTGCCATGGCTGGCTCGTGGAAGGCACGCAGGTCTCTGATCGTTTTGGCCATCATTTCCTTTGGTAAGTGTTTCTTTTCATCGTTCAGATCTGATAATCTTCGATAATTGTTGGTTTATCAACTAGTAGATCCTATATTTTCTTATGCATTTGAGCTCCCATTTCTTGGACGAGTGTCTTATATTATATATCCGATCATAATTGTAGATCTGATGAGATCTTCGTGTACTATGGTTCGAATGGAAAGATGATTCTCTTTAGAATTATTAAATTTTCAATAATTGGTTGTCTCGTTCAATTTGTTTTGGTCGTGTAGTATAAAATGTTCAATTAGCTTGTCCAGTTATTTATTTGGTATTTCTGTCTGATTGAATGACGGGAAAGTTAAAAATATTGGCTCGCACTCCCGTGGCCTGGTTTCCTAGAACTATTGTTCCAAGTTCCAACCCTGTAGGTAACAGAATGTAGAATTTGTAGAGTTAAAATTTTTGGGCCGAATTATCCCCTATTTGTATAGCATCTTATACATGTAATATCAAGAAGTAAGTTTTGAAATAGACACCGTTATGAATGTTTAGTCTATAATTTTTGGACTCTTGCTGTTATTGACATGTTGAAATCTTACAGGGTGCATGTTTGCAATTTCAATTGCAAAAGAGGAAGCCACCAAGTTGGGAACAGTCATTGGGATAGACCTTGGAACAACTTATTCTTGTGTTGGTGTTTACAAGAACGGCCACGTTGAAATCATAGCCAATGATCAAGGAAACCGTATCACCCCATCATGGGTCGCTTTCAGCGGACAGTGAGAGACTGATTGGGGAGGCTGCAAAGAACCAGGCAGCTGTCAACCCTGAAAGGACTATCTTTGATGTCAAGAGACTCATTGGTAGAAAGTAATGCATCTATATCAAGTTAAATTGTTGTTAGTTTATGATAATTTGAGTTATTGGGATTAGTGGTGACTCTGGTGACTGAGGCTTTATAAACTCACAGGTTTGAAGACAAGGAAGTTCAAAGAGACATGAAGCTTGTTCCATATAAGATTGTGAACAAGGATGGAAAGCCTTACATTGAAGTAAAAATCAAGGATGGTGAGACCAAGGTCTTCAGCCCTGAGGAAATTAGTGCTATGATTCTGACCAAGATGAAGGAAACCGCTGAAGCATTCCTTGGGAAGAAAATTAAGGATGCAGTGGTTACTGTTCCTGGTATGTGCTTGCTGTTCTGCACAGTGGTTATGTGAAAATTAACTCTCTCTCTCTCTTTTTATTTTATTTTACTGTTATATATATAGTTATAAGTTCGTGTTCACATCAAATGTACAGCCTACTTCAACGATGCCCAGAGGCAGGCTACCAAGGATGCTGGTGTCATTGCTGGGCTGAATGTGGCAAGAATTATTAATGAACCAACTGCGGCTGCTATTGCATATGGATTGGATAAGAAAGGTGGCGAGAAGAACATCCTTGTCTTTGACCTTGGTGGAGGGACATTTGATGTCAGTATCTTGACTATAGACAATGGTGTTTTTGAAGTTCTTGCTACAAATGGAGACACTCATCTTGGAGGTGAGTATTCTTTCTTACCTAGTACAGTCGTACATACCTACATACATAGAGTCTGTGTTTGTCAATGTCACAAGGATTTTTGCAGTTTCTTCAAGTGAATTTTTTCTAGAATCAATGTTGTTGCTTTATATATATATATCATATATATTTTTGTGCTTTAGATTGACCATTGTCATCTTGAACTTTTACTATTGTGCTCTGTATGCTGTATGCTGAAAATACATATCTGATGTCTAAGTACTATTAATGGTCAGTGTAGCTATTGTGCACTTAACTCTCCCTTGGTCCCCTGCAGGTGAGGACTTTGATCAGAGGATTATGGAGTACTTCATCAAATTGATCAAGAAAAAGCACCAAAAGGATATCAGTAAGGACAACAGAGCTCTTGGAAAGCTGAGGAGGGAAGCTGAGCGTGCAAAGAGAGCTCTCAGCAGCCAGCACCAAGTTCGAGTGGAAATTGAATCACTTTTTGATGGCGTTGACTTTTCAGAACCACTTACTAGGGCTCGGTTTGAGGAGTTGAACAGTGACTTGTTCAGAAAAACCATGGGACCTGTGAAGAAGGCAATGGAAGATGCAGGATTGGAGAAGCACCAGATTGATGAGATAGTTCTTGTGGGTGGAAGCACCAGGATTCCAAAGGTCCAACAGCTTCTGAAGGATTATTTTGATGGGAAGGAGCCAAACAAGGGTGTCAACCCTGATGAAGCTGTTGCTTATGGTGCTGCAGTACAAGGAAGCATCTTGAGTGGAGAGGGTGGCGAAGAAACCAAAGGTACTGCATTTCAGTTTTGGTTTATGGCTGAAGATCATGCTTTATACTCTGCAAGTTATCTACTACTATATCAGTGAACGTAAAACCTTCTTATTAATATATCTGGGATATTTGATGCAGATATTCTTCTCCTTGATGTTGCTCCGCTCACCCTCGGAATAGAAACTGTTGGTGGGGTGATGACCAAGTTGATTCCTAGAAATAGTGTCATCCCGACTAAAAAATCTCAGGTTTTCACTACTTATCAGGATCAGCAGACTACTGTATCCATTCAGGTACAGTGGCTTTTGTTAATTTGTTTGGTGGTCTTTCTTCCAAATATTGCTTAATTGGGCAATTGATTGTAAAGGCTTATTGGTTTGCTCTTCTCTTGATAATCAGGTCTTTGAAGGTGAGAGGAGTCTCACAAAGGATTGCAGGCTGCTTGGGAAGTTTGATCTCTCGGGGATTCCGCCTGCTCCAAGGTTTGCTTTTGGCCTTTATAACTTGATTGATTGACTGATCAAATATAACTTGATCCCGCAGCTGACATTATTAATCAATGGCATTTTATGTCATGTGAACAGGGGTACCCCTCAAATTGAGGTTACATTTGAAGTAGATGCAAATGGCATCCTAAATGTCAAGGCGGAAGACAAGGGTACTGGTAAATCAGAGAAGATCACCATCACAAATGAAAAGGGTCGCCTGAGCCAGGAGGAGATTGAGCGAATGGTTCGGGAGGCAGAAGAGTTTGCTGAGGAAGACAAAAAGGTGAAAGAGAGGATTGACGCTCGTAACAGTCTGGAGACTTATATCTACAACATGAAGAACCAGGTCAATGACAAAGATAAGCTTGCTGACAAGCTGGAATCTGATGAGAAGGAGAAAGTTGAAACTGCTGTGAAGGAGGCCCTTGAATGGTTGGATGACAACCAGAATGCCGAGAAAGAAGATTATGAAGAGAAGCTTAAAGAGGTAGAAGCCGTTTGTAACCCAATTATTAGCGCTGTTTATCAGAGATCAGGTGGTGCCCCAGGTAGTGGTTCAGCGGATGACGATGAATCACATGATGAGCTCTAGGGAACATTTACTTAGATTTGACCACTGCTTAGAAAGCGGGACTTAGAAATGAATGTGAGGATATGTAGGTTAGGCAAGGAGTCTTGCTGTAATTTTTCTGATGGTGGAAGTTAAGTTTCCCCTTGGAATGTTTTTGTTGGGAGGTGAAAATATTTGGGTTTAATACTTGTATGTTACTTTTTTGTTTATGTCAAAAGAACATCATCAACAATCCCCAGTTGTTTATTTACTACTTCCTTCTGTGTCTGTTGAACTTGGAACTGAGGTCCGCTCTATGGTGTCTGACTTTCCTGTAAGGATGTTCCTGTGGACCGTAGCAGGATGAAATCTGTCTCCCCTAAATAAATCAATATATCATGACCAACACCAAGACCAATCAAGATTTATGAAATTACGAGTAAACTATGTTTCGCTTCACAGAATTATTTTATAAAAAAATTTATTAAGAAGTCTTGAATCTTTTTCAAAATACTAAAATGTCCTATCATATTTTCTGATAATACATAGTTTTAATTTTCTAATTTTATTTTATCATGTACTTGATTTACATAGCCCTACATAAGATGAGATGTTTATTTTTTATATTTTTGATGAACATGGATATAATTATAGGTTTTCGTTTCTTCTTCTTTTTTCTTTTTTTTTAAGGGTTGTACTTGTACCTCAAGAAAATATATATAAATTGAAGGAAACAGAAAGAAAAGTAAGGGGTAATAGGGGAATTCTATTTCTTTCCGATTATTTAGAACAACATAGGCATATCTGAACATAACAAGCCGTGTAGATTTTCTGATTGGCTTTGGCGTTGAGGATGGAAAACAACAACAGTATCGTATCGAGGGAGAAGATCGATCAGATGGCGACATGGGTAGGATCTACCGTGTCATCGGCCTTCTTCTCGTCCCTTGAACGCTTCGCCTGCGTCAACGTCTCCACCTCCGACCCTGACAATGACGATCACGATGATGATGATGGAGCCAATGATCGTCATTTCACCGTCACCAACCCCACCACTGATAACGTCAATGGCCACCACCCAAACGATGTTGCCAACCTCCCAGTATGAGAGAATAAACTCTTTGGTATTTTAAGTTTTCCTTTCGTGTATAAATTGGGGATTTATTGTCAACTGATTGTTGAGTTTAATTTAATATTTCTATAGTTATGTGGGCAGATTTATGGCTGATATTATAGGTATGAATATGGTGGTTAGTTGGTTGGTTTACTTATGATCCTTAATTCTTTGCTTTTGATTTTGAGCTACAAAGATGAATTTAGTAATTTTCAAATGGCTAGGGTGTTCCACCCATGTTCTTCAACGGAGGAGGTTCGGTTATGAGTTATGACCCGAAATCATCGACATCCATAAATAAATATTATATGTTATGAATAAAATGCTATATAAAATGTAAATGACTTCATAGGAGTATAATGGCCATTTGCTTTCTAGGTTATAACAAAGAAGTATCCGACTTTGCTTGTTTCCTTCTATCTGCATTTCTAATAGTAATGTTCAAGAAGAAATTCCTTATCCTTTTATTTTATTGACTCCTATACCTTAAAGAAATAATTGAACTCAGCCTTGGTAACATCACTTCAAGGTAAATGATGTTTTCTGGAGGAGCGGAAACATGAGACATATAAAGGTAAAATCTGAGGATGATTATTCAGTTCAAAATTTAAGAATCAATTAAGGAGAAGATGAAGATGATTTGATCATATACAAAGGTAGACGTATGAACATACCAGAGTTGAAGGTTATTAGTAAATGACATTGAAGAAAGAATGAGGTAGGATATTGATTCTCATACTGGATAAATTTTGATTTTAAATATCTTATTGGCTTGGTTGTGTCAACTTGTTATTTGCTTTTATAAGTTGGGAAATATGGATCTGAATATAAAAGAAATCAAATTAGATGAACGATGCCATACTCATGTTCAAGTGAAAAAAGAAAAGAAAAGAATTTTTACTTATGCATTGCCTTGGACATTTAACAACTACTGCACTATACTCCCCTTCTCTATCAGTTATTCCAGATTTCTAAGTTCTGTTAGACAGAATCACTGCTATGTATAGTTGATTCTATGCTACAATCATTGTATTAATCTTAGACTGCAGAGCACTAGGAGATGAACTGAACACTTGTAACATGAACAGTTACCAGCATTACTAGTCTCCTTTTTCCTTCCAGCAAAGCAACATGAATATGCAACGCCTGATTATGTACAACCTAGCTCTCTTTTCCTTGAAATTTCTACTCTTTGGTGCCTGAACTCTGGCTTGCTTTTCTGAGGAAGAAGCAGAAATTTCCATGTCCTCAAATGCTTTCCCCATGGACCCCAACTCCCCGCTACTGTGGCTCTAAGAACTCAAGTTTATTCATGTAGGATTTTATTGAGTTTCTTCACAGAGGAATCTCTGTTGTAGGAGTTACTGCTTAATTACTAGACTTATGTTTCAGTTTCTTTGAAGACAGTAAATACTTGGAGAATGATAAATAACTAGTTTCTGCAAGTCAACCAGGGAACTGGTTTCCTGTTTTCAATTTTTGTCTTCTACTTCTCTAGTCAAACATAAAGAATTCCGGGTTTTATTGTCTTCGGAAAAAAGAAATTCAATGTTCTGCTTGCATCCAGAATTTTTTGCTTCACTGATGTTCTGAAGTGTGCCAATTTTTATGGCTAAATGTTGGTTTCTTATTTCAAGTTTCAAGAACATTGATTGCAGGGTTTAAAAGAAGTTTTTCCCTTTGTGACTGGACTCTTGTGATTTGATCTAGTTTCATTTGGTTTGAATAGGTGGAAGTGGAACGGATGGGAGAAATAAGAAAGGAATCATCTCATATTTGAGTGCTTTGTGAAAGAGGGGACAATGGAACGTCAAGGGAATAAATGAAGCATTATTTTCAACCTGGTTTTTGTCTAAGATTCTGTTCCTTGTAGAAGTAGGTGAGGGTGGTAACTAATAAGGAGAAGGACTCAAAGAAGTTTGATGAATTTTACAAAATCTCAATATTATATGGCCATTAATAATAATGATAAGGACCTTGTACCATCACAGAATCTCGTAATGTTGGAATTCTATATATATATATATATTTATTTTATTTTATTTTGGTTGGAGTTCTGCTCCTTTGAGTTTAATTCCTAGTGGACGCATCACTACAACAGGAAAGAAGATTTTAGGGCCTACTTACATGGTGGGTGGAGGTATAGGTCATTGAATATTGTTTTCCAATTTGTTAGTTAGTGATAGGGAACATTCTCTTGCTATTAGCTTTAGAGAATTAGGGTGTTCATGAATCCATCGGATCGATTTGACCAAACTAATACAATTCAGTCGGATTAGATTTTTTTTTAAAAATCATTACAAGACGTTGTATGTCAACTCAATTAAACTCTATATTATAGTTATGTTTCAACCAAATTAAACCTTATATAGTTATATGTTGTGAACATATTACTCTTTTGTGTTGGTAAAACTTATATTTAAGTAATTGTTATTTTTTTGTGCTTGTATTAAACCTTACAAGTTGTACATTTTAAAACAATTTATTAATACTTATTAAAAATTTATAGTAGATTATGGATTTTGATATGTAGACTATAAATTTTTGTTACGTGCACTTAAAATAAACTAAAAGACAAAAGTAATCAAGCATTATCAATCTATTTTCGTGCACGCACAAATTTTGGATAGTATACATATCACTATCCTAGAGTATTAGTTCTTAAAATATGTTATTACAATGTACAATAATTTTTTATTATTTAATACAAGTTGTTATTAAGATCAAGTGACTTGTAAAAGAGTAAGTTTGAATGAAAATATAATTCGATTAACACAACCCACTCCAATCCAATTTGTAATGGATTGGTTGTAAGTACTATATAGATTGAATTGGATTGAGAAAAAAAAATGAAACCAAACTAATGTTAAATTATTTCAAAACTAGTCTTGAAACCAAGCTAATTAACCAATCGTTCTTATTTGTACCCACAGTTATAATAAGGGAACTAACTGGAGCTTCCTTGTTTGTATCCCACCTGAAGATTGTTTTTGAATTTTATAATAATAAAGTGTCTCATTCTGATGATGGAATTCTAGCTAACTATTAAATTTAATTTTTTGATCAAACTATTATTAAATAAAAAAAAGTGATAGTGGACATATGATTAGTCTCACAAATCAAATTAAACTAATTAAGAAAATGGAAATGCTTAACCCAAAATCAAAGAATGGGTCCTCCATGATTCGGCTTCCACACAGAAAAGAGTGTCAATCATTGAAGAATGTTAGTATACAAATGAAACCCTCCAATTTTGCTTATGATATATATATGAAGCATGTCAGTAAAGTGATCTTAAAGCAAACAATTATTTATAAATACAAATAAAAGATGCTATATATTTGAATTTTATATATAACGCTAAGTAGAAGAAGTCTCATTTATTTCTTAGTCAAATTAATACTAATCACAGAAAAGGATAGATGATATACATTATACATGCATAGAAAATCCTAGGTTTGATACGATGGAGACAACTCAGAACCTAGTTTTTGGCTAGCTACAAGGTGGGACGTCTCATTAATTAGATTAATAAATATAAAACATTTTACTTAATTTAAACAAACCTAACTTTCCATTCACAATTAGTAAAGTGATCTTATTAATTATGATTAATTACGGATTAAGTACTCTTTTAAGAAATAATGAAGGTCTGAAGTTTGAGCAATGAAATAATGATTGATTGGAATTAGATAAATTTATGAAAAAAAAAAGTTAAAAAATTTATTTATTATGTATTTACTAAGCACGTGATGAATAATCAAAAAATGACAAATGATTGACTTAAATGGATAAGTTTACTCACTATTAATTCATTATTACTCAAACATAATTTGTACTTTCCCTCTTCCCAAACGAACCCATGACACGCTCTTTCTCATTAATTAAATATTTAAAAATGTATGATTTGCTTAATTTATTATTCTAATCTAATAATTAATTAATTAGAGTTTATAAGATCCATCATAGATTATAAAAAAGTTACTCAATCATATAAGGCTTGCTAATACACAGGTGTCAATAGCTAAGTTATCCTATTTAATATTGTTAACAACGCAACAAAAAGAATATCAATAAATAAAATTATAAAAGAATTTAAGAAATGCTTACACCCCTCATCCCGCGAAACACAGAGAGAAGAAAAGCAGAAAAAAAAAAAAAAAAAAAAAAAAAAGAAAGAGAGAAAAGAAGATACATCTGAAACTTTGAGTAATAGTGTACTTGAGTAAGATCAAACCGGCCCACTAATAAACAACAATAATTTTAATTTTATCTTCTTCATCATCTATCCCTCACAAATATAAATATATTATATATGCAATATTACTCTCTCTCTAAATATATATATATATATATATATCGATCTGTTTTTTAATTTTCCTGGGCTAATAGTAATAATAATAGTCATAAAATATTATCGATCAACAAGGGATTGATGTGTTTAGAGCAAGTACTATAGAATGCTGGAAACCATCAAATACCTGATCGGCTCAGCCGGCCCAAGTGGTTATGGCTCCAAATCCACCGCCGAGCAAGTCACGGAGAGCTGCTCCGATCTGCACTCCATCACAGCCGTCATTACCGGTAAGTAAGAAGCTAGACGTTATCGATCTTTCTTGATAGTAATCGACTATCAGCTTAGTTATTTGATATATTGAAAGAGTTAATTATGATCTGGTTCGACTACCAGGCACAACCTCTGGAATCGGAACGGAAACAGCCAGGGTTTTAGCCAAGCGAGGAGCCAGGCTGATCCTCCCGGCTCGGAATCTCAAAGCTGCTGAGGACACAAAATCTCGAATCATTTCCGAGTGTCCCATTAATTATCACTCTGATGTCTTGGTGATGGCTCTTGATCTTAGCTCTCTCAATTCTATCAGGAACTTTGTTGCTGAGTTTGAGTCCCTCGATTTGCCTCTCAATCTTCTCATGTATTTAATATAATTCCTTGTCGTCTAATTCGCTTTTTATCATTGTTTGGTTGCTGAGAAAAGAAAGGAAACAGACGCCTATTACTTAATACTTTAATTTCAGAAACAACGCCGGAAAGTTTACACACGAGCACGCAATCACCGAAGATGGAATCGAGATGACCTTTGCTACTAATTATCTAGGTACAGCACGTAATTATTTTGACTTCATCGTAAAAAGGAAGAATGAAAAAGCTTTTGACTAGCTGAATTGATTTTCAGGTCATTTCCTGTTGACAAAGCTTTTGTTGAAGAGAATGATGGAAACGGCGAACAAGACGGGCGTACAAGGCCGAATTGTGAATGTGACGTCAAGTATTCACGGCTGGTTTTCCGGCACCGACTTGATCCAATATCTCGATCTTATAACCCGTAACAAAAGGTAAGCGTCATTCATATAATTTTTTAATTATAACGATAATAGGCGAGAGATCAGAGAAATATGATCAATAGCTAATTATATAATAGAAAAAAAAAAAAAGAAAGATTGATTGTGAAAGAAATTTGAAGAAACAGGCATTACGACGCCACACGTGCTTATGCTCTCTCCAAGCTCGCCAACGTTTTGCACACCAGGGAACTTGCTCAGATGCTCAAGGTAAGTAACCAAATCAATTCTATTTTATTTTTAAATGTACACTATATATATTTATTTTAAATTTTTTTTTTTTCTCTCTCTTTTTTGCTGAGATCTAGATTTTTCATAGAAAAACAAAATTAATTCATTGCAGCAAAAGGAAGCCAACGTGACTGTCAACTGTGTTCATCCAGGGATCGTGAGGACCAGACTCACCAGAGAACGTGTGGGCTTATTCACAGGTTGGAAGTTGGAACCAAACAAATGTAATTCTATATAATCATTCTCAAAATTAACTCTATTTTATAAATAAATAAATAAAATTAAAATTGCAGATTTAGTGTTCTTTCTGGCTTCCAAGCTATTGAAGACGATTCCCAGGTAAATTAATATGTTTTTTGAAAACATATATGTCATGGGCAAGGCAGATTGTGATATATATGAGGCCTTGTATATTTAATAATTAGTATGATTGGCTAATTAAGTGGAGATGGATTGTGCGTACGTATTCGGTGAATTTTGTAGGCCGCTGCGACGACATGTTACGTGGCTAGTCACAAGAAGTTGCTAAATGTGTCTGGGAAGTACTTTGCTGACTGCAATGAAGCTACCACCTCCAAATTGGGATCCAGTCTGGCTGAAGCAGCGAGGCTATGGTCCGCCTCAGAGCACATGATTTCAAGGCGTTCAATTGGAGATTTAATATAGGATTTGGCTAGTTCTAAATTAATAATTAGTAATATATAGTATAGAGTATAGACCAATACATATAATTAGTTGGGAATATTAATTGTAGTACGTATATATTAGACGGCAACCATACGTATATCCATATGTCTGCATCTGCAGTTGTGTATAAATCTTACAAATGTACTTGTTAGTCGTGTATATGTATATAGTCTGATTATGTGTAACTTGGATTAGATTGCTATATATATTCACTGATTATGCATGGGCTTTGGTTTTATAATCTGTAATTTGTAACCCTGGACCCTGAGATTCCAGAGCTTTGGTTTGGTGGAGAGTTGAAATCGGCAATAAATGGTGTGACTTCATCATGTTCATTCGCATGCAATAGAGGATTAGTGGGGCCACAATCAATTTCCACAAAAATCACCACCGCCCATTTCTTTCTCTTTTCTCATTTCTGTAGTGGAACACGGGACACGTTTCTTTAGGAGCAGCCTTTGTGCTTTCATTTGTCTTGGTGGGACCCGCTTCCCCATATCTGACGGCTTCTAAATCGCCGCGACGCGAGGCGAGAGGCATTCTTCATTCTCCGACTCCTTTTGCAGTACGCTGTTGGTATATGTCCGGACAGATTTGGATCTTATCCTTCTCCTCTTCTTATCCGGATCTGTCCCAGACTACTAATAATTCACATACTTTTCAGCCAAGTTTGGGAGGTTAACCACGCAGGAGTTTGCATTTTTTTTGGTAGGACTAATTTTAATATATCTGATAAAAAAATTATAATTTTATAAATAAAGATGGGTAATTGAATGAATGTAATCATTTTTTTATATCTATATTTTCATTTCATTTCTATTATTGTCACTCTGTACCTCACAGTCTTTGGCTCTTAATTTCATAATCATAACACATAATTTTTCATATGTCATTCAAGTTCTTCAAGAATTAAAGGGGTATGCATTTAGGTAGTTGGATAGTACGTGCTGATTAAACCGTAGTTTTCTAATCATATAATTTATAAGAAATTAAAACAAAGAGACTAAATCTTGCAAATCTTGGCTCAACTAATGAGCCAAAAGTGTCACGCTCAAGGATGACAAAGTGATTCAATTTAGACGTATTTTTTTAATTAACAAATATGTGATGTGGCTAAACAGCGACCCACAAAGCCATTACAAATTTATTCCTCCCATAAAAGCCTTTTGAATATGAAAAAATCTTTATTTATTTATTTATATTTTATACTTTTCAATACTCATGAGAAATTCAATGTACATACATAACAAGAAGCCAAACTAAAATGTTGAATTGAATCTAAGGTGTCAGAAACCAAAAAGACAAAAAAACCTTACGAGGATTAGACCAATTGCATATAATCTGGCTCAGCCTAAATTATATGAATGAAATCTAACTCCAACAAGTTTAATTTGTACTTTTCTTCAGTCTTCAGGTAAGAAGAGAGGGAGGGAAACCGCCCACCCATCAATTAATAGTTTCATCATATATTATTATAATTAAAAGCTACTTCTGAATTCTATATATATGTTTTATTAAATTTTGCAGACATATATTCGCAGAAGACAGAACAATATTGGAATATTTTTAAAGAAAAAACCCACCTATCACTTCTCTCCCAAGTCTACAACAAATTATTATTATTTTTTTTAATTTATGAAAACTTTAAACCAACAAGACCCCAAAAGGATTCAGAGTCAAATTAAGCTTCAAGTACAAGAGTGAGTGATGCATACATATAGAATGTCCCACACAAACAAAGCTTTGTCCTGCTTTTTCTGACCAGTTTCAAGGAAAAGAAGAAGAAGCTGCTTTGCTTTCAATCTTTAGAAGTTTTTAGATAGCATTTGATCTTCTTTATCGGTCGTTTTCTTCTCCAAGTTTCATACGATCCATGGATACAGCTCAGTGGGCACAGGTAGAGAACCTAATACACCCATTTCTTGATTCTTATATACTTGTTATCTTGTTTTCGGAGTATAATCAATCAATCTTCTTTGATTCTTTTGTTTCGTGAAAAACTTAGATTTATATTTTTTGGGAGTTTCCTTTTGTTTAATTTGGCAAATTAAAGATAAGATCAGTTAATTAAGGGTCCTCTTTCAATTAATGTATTTTGATTAAACACTTTATATCCTTTCTCTTTTGCTCTTGTGATAAAGGGTAAAAGACAAGTCTCTTCTTTTATAGCCATAAATAATTAATATAACATATAATTCTCATTCTTTCTCCTTACTTTGATCTTCAAGTTATGGGCTCTTGTTATACACATAAATATAGTTTGTTGCTTAATTATGGCTTTTAATTTTTTTTCCATGAATTTGTGGATTATTATAGCCAATTGAAGAAATAGTCACAAAAGCATGCCCAAAGCCAGCATCTGCAGCAGGTTTGGAGAGAAAGCCAAGACCTCAGAAAGAACAAGCCATAAACTGTCCAAGGTGCCATTCAACCAACACCAAGTTCTGTTACTACAACAACTACAGCCTCACACAACCCAGATACATGTGCAAAACTTGTAGAAGGTACTGGACAGAAGGTGGGTCCCTCAGAAACATCCCTGTTGGAGGAGGGTCAAGGAAGAACAAGAGATCTTCTTCTTCTTCTATCATCTCTTGTAATTCTTCTAAGAAACTTCCTGATCTGATTAATCCTTCAAGCTTATGGCATATAATTCAAAACCCTAAGATCCTTCATGAAGGCCAAGATCTCAATCTGGGTTTTCCATCTGCCGCCCAAGATTTTAGGAATATCACAGAATTGGTTCAAGCAAGCAGCAATAATGTAATGGACCAACATAATAACAAGAACAGTGCTCTCTCTTCTTCTTCTCCTCCTTCTCCTTCTCATACAACTACCGCTACCACCAGTACTCCTTCTGATCACCTTTCAGCTTTGGAGCTTCTTACTGGAATTACATCATCAAGGGGTTTGAGTTCCTTCATGCCCGTGGCAGTTCCAGATCCCAACGCAGTGTATACATCTGGGTTTCCTCTGCAAGATTTCAAGCCAACCTTAAATTTCAGTCTTGATCAACAGGAGACTATTGTAAGGATTTTGTTTCCTTTCGAAGATTTGAAACAAATGCCAACTACAAGTAGGGTTAACCAGCACAATAATTATAACAAGGAGCAAGGTGATCATTCAACTGGGTATTGGACTGGAATGCTGGGTGGAGGGTCATGGTAACTAATTAAATTAAGAAACTATATATCAATATTTGAATTCTGAGATAATTAATTAATTGGGCTAGTATTTTTCTTAATTTAATTATGGGCTATTTCTTCTACTTCCTCTTCTTTCTTCTTAAAAAGTAACTTAACATAGGATGGATATATGGGTTTCTTCAGTTTCTCTTTTTAATTTGCTTCCTGATCATCTTTAATCAGTGTTCATATGATCATGGCACGGGGATGGTTTTTCTAGAAGCTTATTTGAAGTTGGCTTCAGAAATTACAAGATCTAGTTACATGGGAAATATGTATTAGGATAGAGATAGAAGAAATCAAGTTAAGCCCACAATATTTTATTAGGGTGAAGCACAAATGCTAAGTAGAAGGCACACTTGCAGAGTGTGTCATTCTCTTTCTTGTACTTCCTTTTGTATCACAAAAAGTAAAAGAAGATGATCGAAGAGGTGTATCTCTCTCTCTCTCTCTCTCTCTCTGTATATATGGCATCCAGAAAAAAAAAATTGTGATTTAATTAATTGACAATGTTATTACTAATATATTTTCAGAGGTGTAGTTAAGCTAAGCATTTTGTCAAAATCCTAAATTTCCATTTTGGGCTTTGATGAATGAACGTCAACATGACATTTGCTTTTTCCATTATGCGTGGATTGCAAATGAATATTGAGGTTTGATTAAGAGCAAATTTTCATTCCGAGTAGAGGTAAGAGATGACAAGTCTAATTCTTTTTTATAATTTTTTTAACGGGAGGTCTAATAATAATAACTTTGAAACATAAATTATTATTTCAAAAATTATATTTATACCTTCACATGACAATCCTATACGAAAAGTATCTTACGCTGCTTCCACCGAAAGTTCACCTGCTGGGTTTTTCATATGCAAACAGTTTCCAACACATTGTCGCATTATGGCCATTGCATCATTGTTTCCTATTTCCCATTTCCCCTCTCAAATTGAAAAGAAAGAGATCAGAAAGATTGACAAATCTTCCAATTCTTTGGACCCACAAACATTCTCCTAGGCATGGCAAGTGTGCTAA
The DNA here is from genome assembly GCA_029379385.1 of Quillaja saponaria. Lineage (NCBI taxonomy): Eukaryota > Viridiplantae > Streptophyta > Magnoliopsida > Fabales > Quillajaceae > Quillaja > Quillaja saponaria. Next base: position 20,668,745 of record CM055618.1, read on the forward strand.
AGAATAATACACCCCCACTAAAGTTGATCCTTTCATATCCAAACCTTACCATTTATTTATAAATATTATATTAAATAAATAAATTACTCTGATAGATTGATTTTCGATTTGTGTTAACTCTGCTATATGTCACTAGCTATTGAGTTAGCATTACTAGTATTATTAGTAGCTATCATTAGTGACAGAATCTAAATATTTATTCTTGAAACATCAACTAAAATTTTATATAAATATATTCTAAAATAATAATAGTAACAAAATAAAAATAAATAAAAACTCAATTATTCATAATACATAATAAAAATTTATAAATTATAAAAAAATAAAAATTTTAACTTATTAGATTTTATTCTTGAGTTTTAAGTTTTACCTTATTAGTCTTATAGTTGAAAAAAAAAAATTATCTAATTTTTATTTTAGAGAGGTCAATATTAACAAGAAAAGAAATTTAAGCTAAAAATAAATTTTAAATTATAATATTAAAATTTAAATTTTACAAAAAATTTGGAAAAGCTGTGACCACGTTCCCTTAAAGGCTCCTCATTGACTACCATTTATGTTAGATTATATGTAGGGGTGGCAATGAGCCGAGCTAGCTCGTGAACAGCTCGTGAGCTACTCGTTAAGAGCTCGGATCAAGCTCGGCTCGTTTTCTAAACGAGCCGATCTTGAGCTTTATTTTAAGCTCGTTTAGTAAAACGAGCCGAGCTCAATCTTTCCAAAGCTCGGCTCGTGAGCTAGCTCGTTTAATATTATTTAATAATTTTTTTTTATTATTTATATACATTTATAATAAATATATTTATATACAACAAAATTAACACAAATTGTTACTTGGTTTAGTGGTAAACTGCACAAATTCTCACTAAGAGGTCTTGGGTTCGACTCTCCTTGCCTACAAAATGTTTTTAGAATTTTCAAAAAATTTCACGAGCCCTTAACGAGCCGAGCCGAGCTTGAATATTTACTCGCGAGCCCTTAATGAGCTTAGGCTCGCGAGCCTAGGACGAGCTCGAGCCGAGCTCGAGCCCACCTAAAGTGAGACGAGCCGAGCCGAGCTTTGCCAAAGCTCGGCTCGAGCTCGGCTCGTTGACACCCCTAATTATATGTGTACCGTGCACCTCTTATAGGCCCAGCTATCAAAATCATGAAGGTCAATTTGGTTTTTTTTTTTTTCTTGCCAAATAAATAAATAAACACAAGGAGTTGTCCCTAACACACACACATATATATATATATATATAGCAATTTAGTTACCTTGATAGTAAAAATCCAACATCAAGAAACTACCTGTTACATTGATTTTCGTTTCTTCTTCATTGAAAGGAAAAATAAATTAAAAGAAAAACGGCGGCAGTACCTTTTTTCTTATCAAGACGGCAACCGCCCATTCCTGTTACTGTGTGATGCCATGGCTAATGGAGTATGGGCAGTACCAGTACTCACGTTTCGCTACGCACTGCCACTGGAGAACAGATATATTTTCATAGACTACGACTGGGAAGAAAAGAATTACGAGCTAGTATTCTTACTCCATGAAGAAAAAGTAATATATCCTTTCCAGTGCCAATATTTGTACAGGGATATTGCTATCAATTTGAATTTTGGAGTACCCAAAATGATCCAAACAAGAGGGTGGACTTAATCAAATTTGAATACCTTGGATCACTGATCAGCATTGATACCAAATATACGGACCTTGTGCATGTTTGGGAACTTTGCGACCACCAGCACTAAGACCGCCACTGTGTTCAAAAATAGCATTGGGTGTTGATAGTCTGTTGTATGTGAGGCTATCAAATATCTGCAGGGTCAATCGTTTTGCAAGATCAGCCAACATATTTCTGAGGTTTCATTATAAATGTTTGCGTGTCTGAGTTTATGGAAAACCTCTGTAGTTTGTGGTGAACTAGCCTACAGCTTAAGAAACAAACCAGCCTCAACCACGCAACGAAAATAAAGAGAAACATGGAAGTCTACAACTCAGACATGCAAGCAACCACATTTGCAATAAATGAAACATACATGTCATGCTTCAACTAAAAGGGCAACATAATAGTCCACAACTCAGACAGGCAAGCAACCACATGTGCAATAAATGAAACATACATGTCATGCTTGGCATCTATACAGCAATAATACGTCTAACAAATATGTTTCCAATCAATTATGAGTTAAATGGCTTAATTTAAAATAAAGAATACTTACAATACAACAGGTACAACAGTCAAAAACTTTCTATTGGGAGTGAGCTGCTTGCCATTGTCTATCTGCTCCCACCAAGTCAACCCATTGTAGATACCCTGATCATCAGCAAACGGAGTTCCTTTCTTCCAGTGAAAGAAGTGGTAAGTCACCTGAAGGAAGACATTTTCAAGATATACTAGAGTAGGTAAGTCAAAGTAGGGTCGGAAGGTGAAGGAAAGAAGTACACATAGTAACGCTTCACAGGAATGCAAAACCATTCCGACCAACATGATGTTCAAGTTTTCTATAATAGACATCGTATACATGTCTTATAAGATCTGTTTCTTTTTCTGGCTAGTGATGTGTTATGAACTAATTGATATAACTGAATTCAAAGCTAAGGAGGGATGTGATAACCAAGTGAAGACTGCATACCACCTCCATGTTAACTAGACTACCTTTTCATGCCACTCCAAAATAAAAAAAGGTTGAGAAAGGGATAGATAGAGAGAGATAGAGGGACAACTGATCAGAACTCTAGGGGAATATAGTAAAAGAAAAAAAATCCACAGGGCAGGAATTAACTCATGAAAAATTCAAACAAACTAGAACCCTGATTATATTAGTAATAGTAAATGTAACTGCAGCATTTAGCAGCCCAGCCAAGATGCAGCAAAAGCAGGGAAAGCAATAAGCATTGAGCAGGGAAACTGTAAGATGAATTCACATGATGGTTATTAGCATGCTTATTGTATTCCCAACCATGTTCAAAAACCTAGTTTTGGATTGATTTAATCACATTCCTCGTGATATGCAGGAAGAAGAAATGATGCACCCTTATGACACCTAAGAGGAACTTGTATCAGTGAATCCAATAACTGTTACTAAAAATATTATCACTTCAGAACCCAAAATCAGCAAACCAGTATGCTGCACATGTGTACCCCCCAATGCAACAACAATAACAAGCCAGTCAAGCCTTCATCCCAAGCAATTGGGGCACGCTACATGGATTCTAAAATAACTAGTTGGTATATATTCTCTACATGGATTCTCAATATATATACCATAGGAAACTATTATTGCATGCTGATTAAAATGTAAAATAAACATAAAATGGCCTATTGCCCTTTCTATTTATGAAACTAAAAACTTTTGATTGTGCCTTCCTTAAAAATTTGCATCAAGTGGTTATATGAAAGAATTCATCAGTATATCTCATCTCAGCCAAAAGAGAAGAAGGAAGGACAAGGAGTTCATCATCCATAAATCTTCAGATTCAGCTCGAAAGAAAGATAATAGTTTAATCTCAGCCAATCAATGCAAATCCCAACAAAAAATCATAACTGGCTGTGCAATAAGCTCATTACCCCAAACATCTAATTTTGAAAGGTACAATAATCAAAGCACCTAATCCCCAGCAAACACAGAAAAATAAGTGCAAGGGTACTTATAATCAGGTCAGGTAATGGAACCGCTAATAACACAAACAGATTAGAATAGCTTAGAGTAGAAATTACACATCATCCTAGAGTTGCCTCCCTGAGGTGTTGAGTGAATAATCACAGAAGTGCCAAAGCTTCAAGTGATTCAAAATCCAAATTCATCTTTCTTTTAATTACTCATATAAAAATTTCAAAAACATGTTACTGATGCTGATAGTATAGTAGTATAAAAGTAGAAACTTGTGCTCCCTCCCGCGAACCCAATTAATAGTTATGTGAAATAGTTATTCATCAGTATCTTATTCGAAGAAAGAAAGAATAGTTCAGCAATAAATATTCAACCAAGCTGTTGGCAATCTGATATATACCAAAATAAATAAAGGGCTAAATTGTAATTTCAGTTACTTAAGCAGGGGTATAATTGTATTTTTGAATTTTCCAAATGGGCTACTAGCTTCCCTGTATATCTGATGGGATTGATGATGAACATGGAAACTGCTCCCCCTTCCTCTAATTTCTCTGATTTCTCTTCTCTCTGATTCTTTCTCTTTCTTTTGCTAATTCCCTCAAATAACCATAAATACCCTCCCCGCCCGGTTTTACAATAAGGCCATGGCCATCACCCCTAAACATCTACATCTACATACAAATACAAATACAAAACCAATATGAATACCAAACAATGAATAGATCATGCAATCTAACCAATATGAACAGGAAAAAAAACAAACAAAAACAAATCGGTAATAGAAGGGCATACGCACAAGGGAATGGGAAAGGTGAAGGATGGTCCAGGCCATGCCAGGGGAGCAAGAAAAGATGGAAAGGAGGATGAGCCATGAGAAGAAGAGTATCAGTATGTAGCTACTCCACACCCCAGGGTAGGTGAACCATTCTGTGTTCTTGTTCAAATCTGGCGATGGTGACGCCTGAACGTACATTTTTCGCTATTGCACAGCACTATCTCTATATCTCTCCCTACAAATGTGAATAACAATCTCATCGACAACCAGAGGCAAGGTTCTCTCTCTGATTGAATTGAATGTCTATAAGGAAGGAGATTGATCAGAGAGCAGATTGATTTGTAAATATGTAGATCTCAAATAATATGGGTCATCGCCCATCAAGGATCCGGTCCTTTCGGGGGTTGGGTCAAATAATATGAGACCATAGCATTTTGAGCTTATGGAATGGAGCATCTAATCTAATCAAATCATTAAACTAGTAGAATTTAGTTAAATTATGGTGTTTGAAATATAAATATAAGTACTAAAATTTTGTTTTATATTACCCTTTTATAAAAAAATAAAAAAAATAGAGTTTTGCAATTAAGTAGCATTATGATTAGTCTCACAACAATGTTTGTGAGAAAATCCGGAAAAACCAAATAATAAAAAATAAAATATAGTCGACGAATAATATGATAAGTTTGGTTTGACGTTTAAAAATTAATGTTTGGATAATTGATATTATTTGTAGAGATTGTGAAATAATTGATTTTAGTTTAACCTGTTTGTTTTTGATTGGTTATTAAAAAAAATACTTTTGAATCATAAGAATATTAAAATAAAAAAATTTAAAGTATTTTTGTCAAAAAAATAATATAAAAATTATGTTTTGTATTTTGCTACCAGTGTGTTCAAGAAAAATTCAAGAAAAATGATATATGAGTAGTTTTTGAAAAATAAATTAAAATTATGCTGAGAGTTTGTCCAAAAATAAATTTTAATCTTAACCAAACATATTAAAGTTTTGCAATCAAGGTCTTATTTGAATTTTGAAGGGTAGAGTAATCGGTTAGTATGGAGAATTGGGGTCGGATTGTGCATATATGATGCTGCAGCCTGCACGGGCTTACAAGGTAAATGGGGAACAAAATCAAGGGTAGAATTGTTAAAATGAATTTTAATGACAGAATTAAAATAAATTTTCTTTAAACTAGACTAATTTTAGTAATAATTAAAAATGAATTGAATTATCATGAGCCATGGATTACAAGTACAAAAATTTAACAAAAACTATTTAAAATGAAATGAATTTTACAATAATTTTTAATTCAAAACAGACCCTATAAAAGACAACATTAATACAGAAAGGCTGAATGAATCCAAGCCAGCTTTTTCTTTTTCTTCGTTGCTCGGCTCTTATAAATAAATCGGCGACTTGATTCTGTGAAATGGGTGAGTCTGAGAGGGGACTCTGTTGTAATATGTAATAATGGGTGGTCTATGGGATTTTTTGGCGCTTTGATCCCCAAATTCAATGTAAGTTTTGCTTTCAAATTGTTTGTCTTTCTGGTTCGTCCTGCTTCGTTCTTTCAAATCATACACAAAAAACTAGTAATTCTTACAATCTAGGGAATGTGATATCCTGGAGTGCTAGTGGAGTTAAGGAGTATTTAATAAGTTTTGGTTTCTTCAAAATTATTTTCGAAAATGGTCTGTTAGATTGAGTACTATTTGTTTTCTGGACTCTGGAAGTGAATATTGTTTTTCACATTTTGGTTGATTTGGTTGTATATAAAAGGTTATTCTGCTCTCTGACCGTAGATTGTGTGCTTGAGATGCTACCAGGTTGTTGACTGTGGAAGATGCCTTCTATGAAGAGCAAGTGAAGGAAGTGATTGACAATATGCTTCCACAGGCCCACATGATAGGTGAAGGGCAGGCCAAATATTATATTCTTTTGTTTCCTTGCATTACATCAGTCATCAGATATTGTTCTGAACTCTGTAATGTTGAAATGCCAGTTTTAAATTCTGCCAAAAGATTCTTCGCTAGAAAGAGACAGGGCGGATTCCTTATTATATTTTCTTTTTTCTTGCCTCACTGCTTCCAATGTCTAAACTAAGCATAAAATTTCATATTTGGTTACAAAATAAAGTACTATCCTTGTGTTGAATATCTGTCTCTGGAGCCATATGAAACTTGTCTTTTAAAAATCGTTTTCTTCGTCCAAGTCATGATCATAAAATCTGGTACAGCTGGGATCCAAGAGGAAGGTTACTGCATTGATAGCACAGTTCTCATGTTTACATTCAAAAAAAGACCATTTTCCCCTTGTCTGTATAAGATATTTGTTAATGGACAGTCTGCATAATGTTATCACTTATTACTTATTAGACAGGTTGAAAATCAGTAGGACTTAATTTCATAGTGATTAGTCATATTGTTATATCTTGCTAGTAATTAACCTTCCAAAATTATCTCAAAAAGTGTGGTTGGTTAACTTTTTTAACTGTTGCAAAGTCTTGTTAGGAAGTGTTCTACACAGCATGTTCTTCCAAACTAAGCTTAGTGTGTTGGAGATCATGGTTGAATTTTTATGAGCAATTACTCTTATATAAAGGAGTGGAAAAATCTATTGTCATGTTTCTCTGCCGAAGTATCATCATTTGAAATATCAGCATGCTGCATATTGCTTTTAATCTTAATTACGTGATAATTGACTTTAATGCCATTGTTATGCAGATTTTTGAGGAACAGGAGTTTTTGGATCACACAAAAACGTTGCTCAGGGAGATGGAAAATGTGGTTGGGCCTAACCCATTGACAAGCACACCTTCATCTCTAGACACTCAGAGTTGTGATCTAAATGCATTGTTTGTTTCCTTGATTTCTAGCAGAGACAGGAAAATCTTGTTTGTCAATGAGGCTTGTTGATTCGTCCAATTCCATATCTAAGCTTCAAGCAGGAAGGATAACTTTCTTGTATGGAGACTAGTCTTGTCCTTGTGACCAATTTCAGATCTGCGTCAGAAACTCGAGGCTTATTATCAGACAATTCTAGTAGTACTTATAATGTGCTTTTGAACTCTTAACTCTTCTACGAACAACTTATTCCAAAAACCTATTTTCTGGTACATGGAGTGGTGAACCTTCAGTCTTGACTTCATCGATGCAACTCTTGGGTTCTGAAGTGTGGGTTTAAGATTCTTCAGATTTATATTGTTCATAAGGAAACAAGTCTACTTCTAGAAGACATACAGGTGCAGAATGGTCAAGAGGATTCAGCATTGACTACGTTGTACAGCACAAGATTATTTGGCCTAGAAGAAACATTTCAAGACTTTAGAAATGCAATGGACAACCAGCAGTTAGTTCAATCTAGCATTATGACTGGAGTTGATTAGTTCAATCTAGCATTATGACTGGATTTCGCTGAAAGTGTTACTACCTGATATAGATTCTCTGAGGAGTTTCAGCCCGTTGATCATTCGATGGATCTTTCCAACTTTTGCTCAATGAATTATCTTTCTCAATGGTTTGCTCCCTTTCTAGAGGATAACATTAAGGAATTGATGATACATTTGATAACTACCTTTCACAATCAGTAGGAGTTAATTTCACATCATTTGGTTTGGTTGTAGACTTGGAGGTGATTACTCCAGTGACATTCCAGTCTAATGTTTGACTAGTTCATTTCATAATTCCGTCACTACGACATGTAGTTCTGATGATCAAGAGAAATCCAACGGTATGCATAATTCTGAAAATGATATTGAGAATCGTATTGGCCTTGATTTTGGGTGTGATCAAGCTGGTGAGTGCTGGAGAGATATAATTCTGCAAGTGGTGAATGCCTCTTCATGTACTACATCGATCTGAGTGCATATCGGAGTTTGGACATTGGTACTTCTTTTACTAGATCTAGTTTTGAGGATCAATTATCGACCAATAAAAGACCGAGAACAGAATCTTCAACTATGAACAGTAACCCAGTACAAGCTGCAAGTGTTGCTTGCTCTGGAGCAAGTGTAAATTTGGACAAGATAAAGACTCTTGTGCGCAAAGATGTTCTTCCAAGGTCACAGGTAGGTTTATGGAATGATGATAACTATGGCACTAACAGTAGAAATGCAGTTCTAGAAGAACCTCAGAAGCCTGAGGAACCTGCGAAGACCATCTGAAAGAGTTGAGAGGGATCATCCCTAATGCTGGAAAGGTACCTCTTAGCTTTAATACTCCACAGACTGAAAGAATAGTCCCAATAATATATTAACATTTATTATGAATAATTTCCTCACCTCCTCATTTCAACCATTAGTGAATATCATAATATTAGACACAGAACTTGATGCGCTGAATAATGTTGGGATATATGACCAAGTAATGTCTAAACTCTAAACATGTTTGTTGATGCAACAGTGTAGCTAGCATTGATTCTTTGTTGGATTGCACCATCAAATACATGCATTTCTTACAAAGTGACAAAATATGCTGACAAGCTAAGACATGGAAATGAGCCTAAGGTAACCAGTCAACTTTTTTACTTTTCCATTTTAAGAAAAAAAATCAATGAAATATGTTATTCATGTTCGGTGTTTATCATTCACAAATGGTATATAAACTTGATGGGATTATTTAGCTCATTGACCAGGCAAATTGAGTGATTCTGAGTGTACTTAGTAGTGCAGAGATACTGGTGGGGTTACTTGGGCATTTGAAGTTAGGGGTCAAACAATGGTTTGTCCAATTATAGTTGAGGACCTTAATCCGCCTGGCCAAATGCTTATAGAGGTAAGGAAAGGGAATAAGAAAAAAGTTTAATTCAAGGACATGCCTATAAACCAAAACAAGATAATTAACATTATAAAGACTAGTATAATTTGATGTAATTAAAGGTGTGAATAATTTTTATTTAAAATGATATGTTTCTTTTAATCAATGATTGATGACCTATATAATCTTACACATATTTTTAATTAGGAACTAGGATACGAGTACACTGTGGGTAGCCTGTCTGCTCTTTGTTAGTTGCATTATGGTTGTCTACTCATCATGTAGTGTTAGTACATAGTTTGACTAGTTACATGCTCTTTAAGTAGAGGAGAGTCATGGCGTCAAACTTGTGATTGGGGTAGGAGAATTCTTAAGTACCATTCTGATTGAGTTATGTTCGTAGTGATGACTAGTTAGTTAGATGCTCCATATGCGACTAAGTAATTAAAATGAGTTTTTACATGGTTGTAATTCTGATACTAATTAATTCTTTGATTAAGATGTGAGTTAGGATTCGAAGGCCACAAGCTGCTTTGGGTTCTATTGAGAGGCAATACAAGTAGTGAGTATGCACCTTTTGACGTAGTTCGTACGCACATATATTATATATATTTTCCATTCAAAAAGAATTTAGCTTTGCAAAATCCTCTATCAATCTAACACAATATATGGTGATAAGTGCGCTGTCCATTCAACTGATCGAAGTCATCACAGGCCAATAGATGGATCCCCTGCTTAAAATTCTAATGCCCTTTTTCATCATTTTATACAAAGAAGATGCCAAACTTTTAAAATGTCCTATTCATGACCTAATTGATTTGGTATTGCATATTCATGTGAAAGGAAGAAATAAACTTTGCCAAGAGGAAAGAGGAATTTCATATCTTCAATTTAATTGAGACCCACATTCACATTGGTGTTTCCACTCTCCACTTTTAAATTCTCTGATCAAGGACCCACTCAGAATCAGACGAATTGACGAAAATAAATGAAAATACGTGTCATATCATATATGTCTGGACCACAGATCACATAATTAATGGCTAATGTATGAATTAATTAAATTGTCACAAAGTTTTTTGGTTTTAGGTCATTAATTAAATTAGTGAAAAAATAATCCTCCCTTGCTTTAATTAGTTTTTACATATTTTTTCTTCTCTGCTGGGTGGCAGAACAGAAAATGTTGGACATAATTAATAAATAAAACTTGGAAGTGGTTCAAGACTTTAACAATTTCCTTTTGATATAAGTGGCAACTTGTATGTTCTAACCCGCAAATAGAAATTAGAATGCATGCTATATATAGTACAACTAACCCAACCGTACGTACGTAGTACTCAAAAAGAAAAGAAAGAAGTTTTTTATTTTTTTACCAACCAGTACAATTAATGATTGCCCAATGTTAACGGCAAATTACAGATTTATAATCACGGTGCTCTAATAAGTCAATTGGACTATTGAAAGGACTTGCAAGTATTTGATATAGAAGTTGCGAACACTTGGATTCAGCTTCTAATTAATATGTCATTTTGTTGAATTTGTATGCATTTGAAAGACACATGAATGTATGCATGTAGTCTACTTGTCTAGTGCGTGTGCGTGTGTTCTTCTGAGTCAGCCAAAGAGGGAAAAGGATAGTGGGGGAAGGAAAGATATATATGAGACATCGATCTGTGTCCATCAACCCCAAGTTTCTCAACCTTACCTACTCAAAAAATACATATAAAAATGACACTTGAACTAATCCCATGCCACTGCGATTATTATTATAACTTATAAGAAGAAGGACCCCCTATTTGTATTTGTATAATTTGTATAATCTGTATTTGTCAACAAATTTCAGCTTCCTTTGCATAAAATATATTTGCATGGTGTAGAAAGTCGAAACAACTGGGAGAGAATTGAAGATGGGTCAGCAGAAGCAAGTAGTACCGGGAAATGGTGCTATGGAATGGAGAATAAAAATGGCAGATGGGTCATCGGAGATATTGGTTCCGGAGAGAGCTGGGGTTGCCGGCAGACTCTGGCATTGCCTAAGGGCTGTCGTAGCAGGAGTGGGTTTCAAAGTTCGCAACTTTTTTAAAAAAGCATGGGAGGTTGGAGCAAATGACCCTAGAAAAGTCATCCACTGTTTAAAAGTAGGGATTGCACTTACGGTTGTTTCTCTCTTTTACTACATGAGGCCTTTGTATGAAGGAGTTGGAGGAAATGCTATGTGGGCGATAATGACTGTTGTTGTAGTCTTTGAACACACAGCCGGTAGGTATACCATCCCAAACATAAATAAATAATAATGTTGTGAGAGATCAAACCCTCATTCCGCAGTATATATTATATTTATGAAAGTATGAAATTGCAGGTGCAACAATATACAAAAGTTTGAACAGAATTTGTGCAACTTCTATTGCTGGATTTCTAGCCATTGGTGTTCACTGGGTTGCTAGTCAAGCAGGACAGAAGTATGAACCCATAATTGTTGGGTTTCCACTTTTCCTATTAGGTCTGTGACTAAACTATAAATAATATGCTTCAATTAACTTTTTCTTAATATATATATGAAGTTAACTCGTGGAACGTAATTGGCAGCTTCTGCAGCAACATTCACTAGATTTATTCCGACAGTGAAAGCCCGATTAGACTATGGTATTTTGATCTTCATCCTCACCTTCAGCTTGGTTTCGGTCTGTGGTTATCGCGTGGATAAGTTGGTGGAGATGGCACACCAAAGAATTTCTACAATAGTGATAGGAACTTCCTTGTGCCTTGTGGTTAGCATGATCATTTGCCCCATCTGGGCTGGTCAGGAACTTCATGTTTTAATCACTCGTAACATGGACAAACTGGCTAATTCCTTAGACAGTAAGTGCCTAATTAATTATTGCTTCAATCTTCATTTAAATAATCAATTAACTTCCCAGCCATATATTTAATTCCAGGTTGTGTGGCTCAGTATTTTAATGCTAGTGGAAGCCAAGCTGGTAATGAGGAAGAATTCAATCAAGAAAAGCTACAAGGCTATAAATGTGTGCTAAGTTCCAAAGCAACAGAAGATTCTATGGTATGTGAACAGTACATGCATCATGCATGAATATTGCATGCATGTAGATGATGATCATGTTCTTGTAATATGTATGTATATAGTTTTAACAACTGGGTTTTTATTTTTAATTTGTATCGTGCAGGCTAATTTTGCCAGATGGGAACCAGCCCATGGCGGTTTCAACTTCCGGCATCCTTGGAAGCAATACCTTAAAATAGGGGCGTCAATGCGCAGCTGTGCCTCTTGCATAGATGCTCTCAATGGTTGCATCAACTCAGAAAATTATAAGGTGTTACGTTCAGATGGATTATTTATTAGTTAATTAAATAAATTATTTGAACACGTAGTACTGCATGATCGATGCAGGCCCCTGAGCACATGAGCTTCTTGAAAGTGAGCACCAACTCCGCAAGCGTCATTAGGGAGCTGGCAACTTGTATCAAGACAATGAAGAAATCGTCTGGCACTGATATTTTAGTCGCAGAAATGAAAGGCGCTGCACAAGAACTCAAGGATGTATTAAAATCATATCCTACGTCCTGCTTAATCACTCATGATCAAATTCTGAAAGCAGAAAATCCCGAAAACCATCATGATCATAATCAATTACCAATATCCTCCACCAGATCATCAACTGTAGACGTGGCACCCTTCCCTCTCATGGAAATTGTTCAAGTGGTAACCACAGCTTCTTTGCTAATTGAAGTTACAGTCCGAGTTGAAGGCATCGTTAATGCTGTTGAAGAACTGGCTGACTTAGCTGAATTCCAGCCATCCTAGAAAATTTCCCCTCATGATCAACACAAACAAGACCAGGAAAACGCTTGTTGAAGCAGCTAATTTTATATATGTTTACTTGCTTTTTCTTCTTCTTGAGTACTAATTATGCTATCTGGTACACACCTCCTAATTTTATATATGCATGTTGATGTTATAAACAAGAGGCCAGACTCCAGAGAGTGTGAAGAAATTAGAAATACATGCAATATTCGAAGATATATATGATCAGACATGGGAGGGATCGAAGCTAGTAAGTAATTAATATGTAAGTCCGAAACATGACAGACCCATGAATGAAAGAAAAGAACTTGGCGCAAAGCTTATATATGTTTAGCTTAATTTCTGGCAATTGATGATTAGATTGTCAAATGAGTCGCTACAGCTAGCTAATTATAGTTTATAAGTAATAACAATTAACAAACAACGTGAAACGTGAGAGATAATGACCATCTCATGATTATTTCCATACATAATCAACAAATAATTCCAAGTGGTTTCCGATGGCAGTAATGTAATTCTCATTAAAAAGAATAAACAATAGGAATACTCAAAAGATAAATTTTACTTGCTTGATATCAAATTAAACACATATAATGAGAATTTATAAGACTTATACTAGTAACTTTAATAACACACGACATAACTAAACATGTATTAATATAAAATAAACATCTATTATCTTAAACATTAAGAAAATAAAATTTATTATTCTCAACATTAACCATTAACTTACACTTTTCTAACTCCCACTACCATTTATTCATAGGAAAATAAAATTTATTATTCTCAACACTTCTCCTTAAACTTAATTAATTCCCTTCTTACTCTAAGCAATTCTCTCAATTCTTGAAAAACTTCAAATTGAAGTGGTTTTGTGAAAATATCGTCAACTTGATTAAGAGACTTTACAATTTTGACTTCCACTTCTTTCTTGGCAATACACTCATGGATGAAATGATACCATATGTTTATATGCTAGCTTTTATCATGGAAGACGAGAATTTTTTGCAAAAATTAGTGTAGAATTATTGTCATAAAAAAATTTTGGTTGGTTCTTGTTGGGCCTCTTGTAGCTCTTACAATCTACTTAACCAAATGGCATGACAAGTACACATAGTAATAACAATATATATTCAACCTCATAATTGAAAGCCATCCCAGGAGTCAGAAACTAGTTGCCATGACCTAGGATGGCTAGTTATTCTAAAAACAAGAAGATTTTCATGGTTCTCTATTTAGGAATAAGTACATATTAATTTATTTAAATTAATTAAAAAATATCTAAAATTAAAATTTTCTCACTTAAAAATTATCTATTATCCTATTTACCTAAATAATTTTTATTAATTTAAATTAATTAAAAAAAATATTCCTATTTCATTCTCATTCACACACAATCACTCTTTTATATTTTAAATAACACTCAAAAATTTAAAATAATCACTTTATAATTTTAAAAAAAGAAAATTATTAACATTGTGTCCAGTATTTATTATATATTCCCCTTGAATTGGGTTTTAAGTTTAGGAAAAAAACCATCAAATGGCCCATTTTTTAAAACATCAATTTAAAATAAATCACTTTTGAAACTAAGATTGAAAATGGACCAAATTTGCCAACTCACTTGCCACATCCAAAAAAATAAAAAAAACATAAACAGTAACTTCGTGAGCCCAACTCACAAGTTACTGTTCATGTTTTTTTTTTGCCTTTTACTGTCCATTCATTGTATTTTTTTTTTAAGTGAGAAATTTTTTTTTATCATTTTTCAAAAATAAAAATAAATGAATAGTAATTTTGTGAGTCAAACTCAAGAAATTACTATTCATTTTTTTTGTTTAAATGCTTTATTGTAATAATTTTTTTGTATTTTTTATTTTTATCTTGAAAAAATTTACTCCAAAATTACAACTACAAAAAATAAAAATGAACAGTAATGTCGTGATCCTAACTCACGAAGTATGTTTCAGTATGGTGCTACTCCAGAGTCATATGGAGCACCCATCCCACATATATATGACACGGGTATGAGGAGTATGACACAATTACATGTAGACTATACTGGATGGAAAGTGGGCGCTGAGGATCTCGCTGGATATAATGATGAAAGTAGCAGTGGACCAGGTGGTGATGAGACAGATGACCTAAGTCATGTTACACAACAAAACATATTGCATGATATAGCCTAAAGAAGGAACCCTACTAGAAATAAGAAACCCTTGCCTTATGGTACTCATTCTCAAAGGAGATGAAATTAATATAAGACATTATACATCTCACAACACAGTTTAGATATTTTTATTTCCTAATTTTATTATAATTTAGATAATTTAATTTCTTAATAATTCAATCTTCGATGAAATTAAATTTACAAAACAATACTAATTTTTTTATTATAATAATTTAAGGATTAAATGCATCTATTATTATAAAAAATAGTACACTAATTACTTTACCCAAAAAATTGTTAATCTATATATAAAATTAATTTATTTAATAAAAGGAAAGAAAAAAATATACTCATTGATAAAGGGAATATGATTTTATCAAGAAAAAATTATTAATTCATCAATTATTGTTTTACTGAATATATAGATTAAAAAAACACGAGGGAGCAAATAAAATAAAAATAAATAAAAGCATGCATTTAAGAAAATTTAAAAATAAAATAAAATTGAACATTACTACTATAGTAAATCCAGTTGCTGTTATAATATTTAAAAAAAAAATTACAATGAATAAATTTATAAATAAAAATAAAAAACATTCAATTTACAAAAAATAAAATAAAATAAAAAATAGAGCAACTTCATCATCCTAACCCACAATGTTATTGTATTTTGTATTTTTTTAATTAATTTTGAGGTAAATTTTTTTTTCTTGACTGGATAAGAAAAAATATATTAGAACGAATAAATGAGTAAAGCTTGCATTTATGGGAAATTTTTTTATTTTATTAATTTCATGGGTTAGGCTCACGAAATTACTGTTTATATTTTTTTTTTATAAAAAATTTATTGAAAAAAAAATAAAATTACAAAACAAAGAAAAATAAACAGTAACTTCATAGGTTAGGATCATGACATTATTGTTCATTTTTTTTTTTTTTAGTTGTAATTTTGGGGTAAAATTTTTACTAATAAGAAAAAAATAAAGAATAAATAAATAAAGTATTTATTTATGAAAAAAAAAAAGAATAGTAACTTCGTGAGTTGGGATCACGAAGTTTGTTCATATATTTTTATTTATTTATTTTTTAATTTTTGGAAAAACAAATGCAACGAATGGAGGGAAAAAGAAAAATACATAAATAAATAACAGTAATTTTGTGAGTTGGACCTACAAAATTACTGTTTATTTTTTTGTTTGGATGTGGCAGCTGAGGATGTGATAGCTGATATAATTGATAAATTTTGTCAATTTTTCAATATTAACTACAAAAATAGTCCATTTTAAATTTATATTTTAAAAATAGTTTATTTTATGATTTTTTTTCTTTTAAGTTTACGTATAGTGCTATAAATATTTAAGTAAATTATTATTAAATCAAGTAATAATTTATGTTAATTTTTATATAAATAGATTTATTATAAATATATATATAAATAATAATAAAATTATTAAATAATATTGAACGAAACAATTTACGAGATCATAAGTCAAATTTACAAAAAAAATTGAGTTGGACTAATTTTACTAAACAAACTTAAAATAAAACTCAAAATTAACTCGTTTAAGAAATTAGCTGATGCAAATAGTTTAAGAATAACTCATGAACCGTTTACGAGCTACCTTGACAATCGCCACCTTATTAACATGTACCTGAATTGGGTTTTCTTCGCGAAGCTCCGGCTGCTTCCTAAGAAGTAAGAACCCAACCCAAATCAACACATCGCGCCGCACGGCCACTCTCACTCTGTCAGTCAGCCATACCGCCGGCGAAAATATCTTCTTGTCTCTCTCACCGCTCTGTTCTCAAGCTCTCGAATTTGCGATCTTCTTTGGGTCTCCACTCTCTACTCTCGGTCTTGATGGTGAGCTTCTGGGTGACACAGTTTGATTTATAACTTATTTACTCCCTCGATTACAGGGTATTGCACCATAGGTAATTAAGCTTCTTTTTTTTTTTTTTTTGTGATTTACTTGTTTGTTTGGTAACCTAATGGTAATTCTTGCTTATTGTTTATGTCCTGGACGTGTTTCTATATGTGCATAATTTTTCACTGTTATGTTTGTGTGATCATCTGTTAACAGTTTGGCTTTTGGGACGTGTGTGTCTGTGGTTGAGGGAATGAAAGTGTCTGGGTGTCCGTGGGTGGCTTTGAGTGTCTGTGATTGTGGGTCCTTAGGCGTTTGAGTTTGCTGTGTGTCTATGTGTGTTCTATTAAATTGTTTTAGTTTCACACTTCTGTGATTCTGATTGCGGCAGTGTGAGAGTTTTGTGATTTTTCCTGAATACATTTTACTTGTTATATTGGTTTTTAATTTTTTCATCGAGGGACTTAAATCAGGATCCCACAACCCTCCACAACTGGTTGCACATCCTTCTAGGAAGGATTTTTATTGTGGTGAGTCTGGTGACTGATTTCAGATTCTGTTCTGTTGCACAAGCTGTTGTTGCTGGTCGGTGGACTGATTAGTGGGCTTGCTCGAAGCTTTCAGTTCAATGTTGCTGACTAGATTCTTTTATACCTCCACGACTAAGTTGGAATCAGATTGAGAGGCAGCCATGGATAGTCAAACAGATGTTGGCGGAGACACAGTAGCCACCATAAAAAGAAATCGTCAACACTCATAGAGTCCCAGCACAAAACCCAGCTAGAACTCATTGCCTCTCTACAAACCATTATCCCAGATGTCGTGTCCTCCCTCAATCTCTCTCTCAAGGTTGTCGCTGCCTTCAATGGTCGCCCCTTTGTAGCCACAGCCCCTCTTCCTGACTGTAAATGCAATCCGAAAGAATCAATCAAACCAACTCACCCCTTAACCCCCAAAATCCTTTCTAATTGCCCAATTGAAACCAAAACAACAACCCCGAAGAACGAAAACCAAAAGCCATCCCAGGAGTCGAATCTAGTTGGCATATCAGAAGGTGAGAAATCTTCCATTGTTGAAAGTGGGAGTCTGTTGTTGGTGGTTCGATCAATGGTTTCTCTGTCTGTTGGGACAGGTACCCTTTATGCCAATTGATTCTTCAATGGTACTGAGGAAATTGGAAAAAGATCAAATAGTGACTGCACAAGAGAAGGCAGTTCTGCAAGAGCTTGGAGGGGAATCGGGACCAGTACTTGCAGTGGAGATGGCATTGAGGTCAATGGCAGAGGACAGTGGTGGTGTTGAACTGGAGGAGTTTGTGGTGAGTGGCAAGTCGAGGGTTATGGTTTTAAATATAGACAGGATACGGCTTGTGAGGGACTTGCCTGAAAGCGTACAGTGGCAGCAGCTTGAATCAAGTTCCAGAGATGGGAATGTGAATCAAAACCATAGTCATCAGATCCCAACTAGTGGAATTGGAGGGTCTGTTCCGATGCCAATTCCTGATATGTGGATGGGGCCCGCTGAGCTGCATAGGGTTGGGGTTGCCTCCTATGTTTCCAGGGGGTGGACTTAGAGCTCTAGGCATGATGGGAGTGCCTAGAGGGATAGGTGTGTCTCCAATGCATAGAGCTCCATTGGGGCCACGTTCAGCTACTACTGGCCCTAATCCAATGCCACAAAAACCCAGAACTCAAGAGGATGATATGAAGGATCTTGAGGCACTGTTGAATAAAAAATCTTTTAGGGAGATGCAGAAATCAAAAACTGGTGAGGAGCTTTTGGACCTTATTCACCGACCACCTGTAAAGGAAACTGCTGTGGCAGCTAAGGTCTGTAAAATTTCAGTGCCTTATCTTGCAATTGGGTATATGATTTACATGTTACTAAAATTACCCTTGATGCGTGAGATTCTCACTACTTTTTGTTTTTCTGCATGAGAATCTATATTTGATTTGAACATGAAACATTCTTCTCACGGTCACATGCTTAAAATGATAAAACTTCCTATACCAGTGTTCTTCAACATAAAGATTACATTACTTTTCCCATGATTAAGTGAACTGAACTGAACTGGTCATTAGTGTCTAGACTTGTTACTAATGAATAGTAGCTAAAAAGTGGTCCAAAGAGTCTTTGGTTAGGGAGAGGGCTCTGGTAATTTTTTGAGTTTGAACTTTCAAGTGAGATAAAATTTATTATTTTAAGGATTTTTTTAAAATATTATGTTCTGAATCTTCTGATCGTATATGACAAAAAATCTCATTTTTGGTTATAGCTGTTAGCACAAGTTTCATCTTTAGCTTGTTATAAGCGTTTAGCATATCCCACCTCTGTTTACAGTTGATCATACTTTTTTAGTTGACTTTTTGTTCAGTTCAAAACAAAAGGTGGCCCTCAACTGAAAGTCTACTGTTCATCCCTGACTAAAGAGGATTGCTGACGTCAGTCTGGTTCATTCATAGCATGTGAGAAGGTCAGTTTAGGTCCAGTATGCTACCATTGTTTATTAGAAATGTATATATGATCTGGTCTCTTTTCTCCAAATGTTCTGTGTTGTTTAAAATCTTACATTAGCGACTCTATCCATGATGTGTAAGTTAAGTTTTTAGGTAGGGACAGGGACCCACTCAATGCATGGAATGTGCATGCCCTAATGCTGGTTGATTCAAAGCCATTCCAGAAAAGCATGTTGAAGTCTCTTGGAACAAAATGTTAAAGATAAAAATAGTTGATAAAGAGGAGATTTACTATAACCTGATAGATACTGAATCTCATTCTTTCACTTTATTAAGTAATAAGTAATGAAGATACTTATTTATTTTTAGCAGTCTTGTGCAAATGTTTATTTTTTCCCCTTTAAACTTGGTCTTTCATGCCATGATCAATTTTTGGAGGTGGACCGACTTCTAATTGTACACACGTCTTTAATAAATGGCACGACATATATTCAAATGAAAGAGAAGCATCATTTGGCCAGTCACACATTTGGTTCCTTTTCTCATGAGTCATTTATTGGATTTTGGTTTTAGCTGGCACACTTACTGACAAATTGTTATATTTATGAATTTTAGCTGGACAGGGTCATTTTCGGCCAATTATTGCTCTTCACACTGACATTAATTTAGGAGACTGTTCCTTTCTAGATACTTGCCGACACATGAAGGTATATGTTTTGCCACTGATACATTTAACTTTCCAATTTGTTACCCTATCAGTTACGCTTAATAATAGTAGGGAGTGATGTTATAATTGTGTCTTTTATAGACATGCAAGTATGTTCATTATGAATATGACCCAGCAGTTAATGTGCCCCCAATGATGATGGGCCCGGCTGGCCTTCCTCTTCACAAGCCATTGAAGCCTCAACGTGCTGAATACTGGTCTGAAGTTGAACTTTGTGAACCACAGGGGATCAACTGTGATATACGTTCATTTAGAATGGACATATTAGGGAAATTTGGAGTAATAATGGTGGATCCACCATGGGATATTCATATGGAATTGCATTATGGGACTATATCTGATGATGTAAATGCGAAATCTCAATGTTCCTTATTTGCAAACTGATGGTCTGATTTTTCTTTGGGTCACTGGAAGAGCAATGGAGCTTGGGCGAGAATGGTAGGTGCGGATTTGGTTATGTGACATTTATAATTTGCACTGTTGCCGGAGTTTGAAGCACTCTGCTTAGTAATGCTCCTATATTAGCTCACATGCATATCATGGTGCTCGTTGCAGCTTAGAACTTTGGGGATACAAACTTGTTGAGGAGATCATTTGGGTGAAAACAAATCAACTTCAGCAAATATTCAGAACTGGACGCACAGGCCACTGGCTCAACCATATTAAGGAACATTGCCTTATCGGAATAAAGGAAAATCCAGAAGTAAACAGGAACATTGACACCAATGCTATTGTTGCGAAAGTCCGGGAGACAAGCCGTAAGCTGGATGAGGTTTGTAGAACATATTTCTTCAAGTTGTAATAATCTACTCCCTTGAATCTTGATGCCTTCACTGGCTTTGTATCTGGGAAAAAATTGGTTCAAGTAATAAGAGCAATTCACTAAATGCATATTTCAAGACTACCATCTTTAAAAATAATTAATTCATTCTTACAGATGTATCGGTTGCTGGAGAGAATAAGTCCAAGCACAAGAAAGCTAGAATTATTTGCTCATATGCACAACACTCAAGCAGGTTTTGTTTTCTCAACTCAAGCTTTATTTTCAATTTGTCCCTTCCATTGTGTCATTGCAAAATCAATAGATAGTCATTAATCCTTCTGGGGGTGGAGGCAATATGATCATGACACTGTTCAGTAAATGAAGGCTTTCTTTCATAAGAATAGTGTTGTTTTCTTGGACAAGGGAACCTATCTATCCTTATCAAATCAAAATGCAATCGGCTACACTTGTGCCACCCTTCGGCTGTCTATTATATTTCCATTTTTGCATTTGTGGGCCTTATGACCACCAAAGTCGTCATTCTGAAGGTCATTTCTCTGCTTTTCTGGTGGTATGAGAATGACATTCTCTAATACTGTGGCTTTCCCCTTCTTCTATAAGGTGGATGGCACTTGGTAATCAATTAAGGAGTAAGATTAGTCGAAGGACTGAGGGCAAGGTTTAAAGCTGCTTACCCAGATGTGGAGGTGCAGCCTCCTTCACCTCCTAGGGCTTCTGCTATGGAAGTAGACTCTAGCGCTGCTGCTCAAATTAGGAGTCCATTTGCAGCTACTAAGTTCGCTGCGGAGCTTGCAGGTCCAGAAGCTGCTTATGTTTCAGAAGAGAAGGCAACAGCCCTTGATGTTGATATGGTCGGCTGTTTAACCGCTGACTGAATCATGACTCATACAACATTTGATATGTTATGAGAAAGTGACATGTTCTCTTCATAATTGAACGGTAGGCCAATCTAGAGTGTTCGTTCTAACTCGTTCGAAGTCTTAATTAGATGGTGATTAAGTATGTAAAGCACGAGTTTGAATATTCTCGTAGCTTTATGTTCGTGTTCTGTTTAAGTTTGCTTGAACTATTAAGCCTACAATATAATCTTCAAGGGAAAGGAGCAAGCTATGAAAATTTTATGGTACCCCTTAAAGTCAAACTCCATTATGATTTGTGAGCTTGTTTACTCAAATAGCAATCAAGGATTTTTCCTAATTAACAAGATCATCATTCGAGTATAAAAAAGTATTAGGCTGCCATTGAGTAGTTAGTAAGCGATAATATTTTGCTATAACCTTTTCACAGGTAGTGCCAACTTTTCTTAGGGTAAGAGCATGGATAAGGAGACTCGCATTTCTCTTTCACTGTTCTTGGATTCTGTCTGTTCATTGCTATTCTGACATCCAAAATCATTTGAACGAACATAATAGTAAAGCATACTCGTAATAGGAAGAAGATATAATTCATTTCACTCCAAATCCAAAATAGAACCCTTTTCTTTATCTATTACTACTACATTTGCTTGAAAAGAATTACAGTCGACAATATTGAAAATTCCAATTCCTCGAAAACCAATATGCCAAAATCAATAACTGATACTCCGTTTGTAAAAAAAATAAAAAATAAATAAAGTATGAGCTGTCTGGATTTCAATACTTCTGTTCTTCACATGACGCCGCAGAGTAGCGCAGATGCCGCAAATCCAATCAAAACGGCCATGAGAATCGGAAAAGTTAGTGTCTTTGAAGAAGAAGGAGAAACCGGTATGGTGCCGAAAACGGTAGGATAGGACGGTGCAAATTCTGGCAATGCACTGGGACCGTAGGAGGGTGCGTTTGCAGACCCATTTCCAGAAAGTACAGAAATTTGGAGCTTCTGCTTCTTTTCACAATGGCCCGGTAGTCCACTTGTGAAGTACAATTCCCCAAAGGAAGTAATGTTGAACAGAGAGTTTCCATTTGCCATGTACAAGATCGGATCTTTAAGGTTACAGCTGTTGTATGATTGCTCTGTGACTTGAATCACTGAATCTTGACTTGGTGGGTACAAGAACACTGTTCAAAATTTAGAAAGATCCAACCTTGTAAAATAATTCTACTTCTTTATGATGAGAAGTCTGATTGATGTTATGTAAAGGAACTAACATACCCAGAGAAAGAAAAAAAAAAGGGATGAGTTATGTGTAAATTACTTACAGAGAGAATCTCCAGTTGTAAGAGTGTGATATTTAACCCATTTGGTGTAGAGTTGTGGATTTGCTGATGTGGGTATTCCCCAAGCATCCAAATCTCCAACCTTATACTGATAGCAAAATACTTTGGTTTGCACCGCCAACATAACCAACTGAAAAGCCAACAAGAACTGAAATCTAGGCTTTCTAAGATGAGCCATCTTATTCTCCCCCCCACACTGACTTAAGAATTTCACCCTTGGTCTCTCTCTTAAATTTAAGAGCTGAAGGAAGGAATAAGGACCAACAGGGAGGACACTGAGACTGGAGCCAGCTTAGAAAGTAGGGACAGGCTGAAGGTAAATTTACCTAGGTACCCCTACGGCCAATAATTTGCACATGGGGCCAGTTGGACAGCCATTGTATGTATGAGTTGAAGAAGAAAAGTGGGGATGTTTTCTTCAGGTCATCGTTATTCGTTTGGAGCAAAATAAGAATACAGAGGAACCTGTTTCCTAGCACATCACATGGGTTGGCCTTGTATAATTTTGTCAATCTCCAATAACTAATTTGATGGAAATATCTAGAAATAAAAATTAGTTATTCAAAAATAATAAAGACGAAATCGACCCTTGCTAAAAATAAAATGGTAGAAAACAAGACTAACATTTATCAAACACCACTTCCACTTGAATGAAAAATTGATAAGAAGTCGCAAGGCCACCACTGAATTGAACGGATAACATTTTACACCATGCCCACCATAACAAACACCACTTGGATTCCTTCTCCTTACCGCATCCTTTCCCGGAGAAAGTTTTTCTTAGCATCACTACCTTGCACACGGATATTTCAGAAAGCTTCTTTAGCACCAAAATTCCTAGCAGTGGCCTGCAGCAGCTCGGAAGGGAGAGATAATAATGGTGGAAGTGATTTTAAGGATACAGTGTCTGGTGTGGTGGGCGAGCAAGTAGAGGAGCTATTGAGCAAAGAGGAGAACAGGGTTTTGCTTGATGGGTTGGAGAAGGCCTCGCAGAGGGTTGAGATAGCCAAGAGAGAGCTCGCGGAGATTGAAAGACAAGAACTTGCGGCAAAGCAGTTCAGAGATTACATCAATCAAGTGGAAGGCAGAGCATCCGAGGTTTTCTGGTCCCCAATTTCTCTCCAATTATGCTTTCTAGTGTGAATAATTAACGATTACATCTTTTCTGTTTCTTTTATTAAATTTGCTGGAACAGTTAGGGTTTTAGGAACATTGATGATTTGTGGGGGTTTCAAATTTGGCAATACTTATAACATAGAGGAGACTGTGCTAAAAGCTGGCAGCCCCTGTTTGGTATTCAATAAGTTTATTGCATTTGCAATTTCCACGTCGTAGTAGGAATGCTATATGTAACTTATGAGAACCACATAGAGGATCCTCATGGTGCTCTGCTAATGGGGCATTACTTTTTACAGTTTAGATAAAAACCAGAAAAGCCGGGGTTGTGTTTTTATTTCAATAACTAATGATCTTCAGAGAACCACATAGAGGATCCCCAAGGGTTTTGTTTTTATTACAGTACTTGTTCTTTCTATATCATGGTATATAAATGTGTACATATGAGTGTATTAGCATCTTCCCTAATAGTTAATACTAGTTCTGCACATTTAAGATTGCAGAATGTCAAAGGGAGATATTGGAGGCAAAAGCCATGGTTGAAGAAGCAGAACGCTCTCTATTGGTAAATGAGAATGTACTTGAAAATGGAGACGGTTTTATGGGGAGAGAAAGTGATAAAATTGACAAGGATGAAGAGAGATGGGAGTCAATAAAAGCAGCTTCTGTTTCTGCCATCGTTGGAACACTTGCAGGGCTTCCCATCACATTCACTCAGGTGACCAGTAGTTCTCAGCTGATCCTCCCTCTTGCAATCAACTTTCTTAGCTGTGCATTATTTGGAGTTACCTTCCGGTATACAGTTCGGAGAAACTTGGATAACTTTCAGCTCAAGACAGGGACATCAGCAGCTTTTGCCTTTGTTAAAGGTAAGCCGCAGTGGAAGAATATGTTTTTGTCAACATTTCATACTTTGCAGCAGTGAAATTCTGGGTAGGATTTATAAGTAAGCGAATTTGCTATGCAGGTCTTGCAACCCTTAATGGTGGACCGCCTCTTGAACTAAACTCTGGAAGTTTACTGTCACATGCTCTTGACGGAGCAATCTATGTATCAGAAAATCTATTTATCTTTATTTTTGCAGCTGTTGGCCTAGATTATTGTTTCAAGATGAGGCTTTTAAGTCCTTTCACAATCAATAAATCAGTTCAAAGGACTAATTCAAAGTGAAAGCTGAAGGATTTGTCGGTTATTACGCTTTCACTATTGGAAGGGGGTTGTCAATGACTACATTCGAATGTTCGGTCTCCTTGTCAGTAAATATAAAGCCTGCTCATTGTATATCGGATATAGCCTACAATTTATTTATCACGTAGATGGTGCATTGAGTCGCATCAGTTCAAGAGTATACCAACACCAACAAAAAATCTAGCGCACACAAAGCACAACTGCCATTGAACTACCAAATAGAATAAGCCAATACAATTGGCTCCAGATCTGAAAATTAAAAATTACTGCAGCATATTACATCAACACGCCTGTCATTTCATTCAAAGCACCGGAAACTTGATAATCAACCTCCTTATCCACAGTATTTTGTAAAAAGCATCAATCAAGTTCCCAGTAGTATGGTATTGATCTTTGCATGCTCCATGGAACCATTTCCAGTCTGAAAGTTAGGACAATACAATCCACAATTTGATTCTGACTTCCTAGTGTTTACTTTTATCATCATCATTGGAGTCTTCATCCAGGTGTTCATGAAAATTCAGGGGCTTCTCAGGGTCTCCCCATCTCTCAAGCTCTCTTGATTTTTCGCAGGCAGATGGCAAGTTCATTTCTCTTGTCCTTGACTTCAATGTATAAAATGGAATCTCGTGTTAGACAAGCATAAAAAATTTACTTTCCAAATTCCAAAAAATAAAAAGAGTTTGCAGCAAGTACCTCCATAGATGCTTTTCTATCCCCTTTCAAATGATCTTTCCTTTTATTCAAAAATGACAGCTGATTGACGACCTCCCTGAGAAATTGAAGGCCCTCAATATCTCCGTTTCTGATACTTGCTTCCAGCTTCATGCCAAAAAAGGGGAAAAAAAATTAAAAAAATCACTATTACAGATAGAAAACAGCAAGAGTTCAACACAGTGTTGAAATGATTGGTCTGGGTACAAAGCCATTTTATAATGATCTTTTCCAGTCCATCCAACAAGCATACGCAATAATTTTTCAAACCTGTAAATTATAAAACTTCATAAAATAAACTTCTAGAGAAGCACACATCAACATATTTATAAGTGTAAAAACATGTGATACTGATGCTATGAAATAGTGAATCAGAAGATATTATACCTGAATATGAATGATGCAGAAAACAATGCTACTGATAGGCAGCCAGCTCTCTTCAGGAGACAGTGACAAATTTGTCCTAATAAAACAGGTGAATTATGTTTGATCATAAACTAATATATATACAAGTCAAATATCATTAAATGCATGATGCTATCAACGAAGTTTATCAACAGTAACATCAACCTGCAAAGTCTGTTAACTAAAATTCAGCACACACTCTGATCAAATCTACAAAAATAACAAATTATGCACGGGGAAAAAAGTACTTGACAGCTTATTTTTATGGTAGTTATCACTAATATTCTAAGTTTTGGAAGAAAGTTGCAGCCTAACAAAAATAAAATGTTCAAAATTCTAATGAATTCAAACAATATCACTGATGGATTCAGAGGAAATTAGCATGTACCAGGAGATCAGCGTGACTGGAATGAATACGTTAGGGGATATGAAGAATTATCATGAAGAAAAAGGTTAAAAAGAGTGATTGAACAATAAATTCAATAATATAGGTTGCAACATCTAATTTAGCCAGAGAAACATAGTTATGATTTGGAATTATGGTCTTCCATGCATAGAGGATGCACTACGGAACAAATGCATGGAAAACCCAGTCATAAGGCACAATTAAAAAAGTGCACATTTGAGGTTTGAGGATAGATCTTTTCTACACAAGGCCAAATGAAGATTTAAGGTAAGCAATTCCAGACTCATGTCACTTTAAGCTATTGCCTCATCCTTGTGATTGTAATCCAATATACAAATACTAAAATGTGACAATGAAATAGAATATCAAGTTTTGAGGATTAAACCTTAGGTAAGGAACCAAATATACAAGTGAGTACACGGCGTAACGCCTTTTCCCAGTATCGAGCCATGCGAAAACCCAACTCTATCAGCCAAAAACAACCATGAAAAAGAGAAAGGAACTATTAAAAACGTAGAATACAGAAGTACAGATTAAAATTAAAGTCCCAAAAAAAAAAAAAAATTTGAAAAGAAAAAGTGAAAAAAAAAATACTTACCAGCCAATTGAAGTAAGGAATGAAACTTACAATCCCCATAACTGCGAACCTGGTATCTGTTGAATCAATTGCGGAATCAGCATCCTCGTCTGAATTAGAAGTGATTGGAAAAACTAGAGAAGTAAGCATACAAGCACCGATTGCAACAGCAAACGGCGCGTCGTCTGATAGCTGCGCTCTACACGTTCCCTTACTTATCGTCTTCTGCAAACATAGTAACCAAACAGAAAAAGGAACAAATACAAATTATAACCAAGTTAGCGACTCCTTCCAACACATGAACTTAAGCAATGGTAGCCATGAATGACATTTAATTTCCAGTTGTACAACATTTCTGCTCGGTTCAGAGGAGCAATGTCAAAGGGTTTACCTGGTTGGGTCTAGTCCTGCGGAGACATGAGGCGTTGAGATTGGGGAGAGAAGAAGAGAAGGTAGGAGATGATGTGAGAATATGCCTGAAACAGCTCAGACTCGGAGCAGAAGGCCACGAATTGAGACGATGAGAGAAGATTGGGGAAATCATGCTGTATCGGAAGGGAGACTGGAGAGAAGGGTTGTCCAAGAAAAGCATCTATCTAATGTACATAGTACCTAGTGCCTAGAATCAAAATCCAAAAGAAATACTAAAATACCGTAACTCCCTCGGGCTTTTGTTACGGAAAGGGTAACGGTGACTTTCACACAAGGTTTTTTTTAATCTCTTTTACTTCACGTCGAAAGTCGTATATTAATCTAGGTCTATTGAACAATATTAACTTAAACCAAACAAAATGAATGTGTAAGTACATATATTGCCAACATATACAAATACAAGGCCAAGTCCAATTAAACAAAATAATATAAATATTTCAATAAAAGATCCCGGCACATATACATAAGAATTCTTCCTATTACAACTCGGTGGAAGAAACTTGAAAACAGCTGTTGAGGCGTGCGTTACACTGCATGTGAGGAGCTCAGCTCATTGGATCCAAATGAAATTAATAATGATGCAAATATTGTTCACTTGTAGTATTGCATATTTGCATTTGCTGGGACCGAAATCTTTATAGGAGCTTATTCAACACAATGGCAAAATGGGATCCCAGGAGATGGATGACTTTCTGTCAATCATTGTCAATATCTGGAAATGGTTCCCATTCAGCCCAACAGAGAAAGAATGTGGTTTCAGCTTAATTTACAGTTTTTCCTGGATGTACATAGGTAGTTTCACTAAAACATACTAGAATTTACAGATTTCATTCAACTCCTTCCCTTCTGTCTACAATTTGGTCCTGACTGTAGAGAGCATTGAGCTGTTGTTGCAACTGTTCAAGGTGATAGCAAAGTCATCAGTTTTCAAATATCAAGAAATTTACAAAACCTCTATGAATTCATTTTTACGTAGATTTTACAACCACATCTCCTTTCTAAGCCGTTGAAGCGTGCACAACGCCAGGCTTGTCTAACTTGTACACAAGACCAAGCACAAATGATGCAAGGAGAAGGAAAGCACGTACAACTACATAAAGATTCTTCAGAAACTCACTTGCATGTGTTTTAACTTTTCGGCAGTCAGTTCATCAGTCAAATTTATCATCCTGTAACAAACATGAGTGAGGACAGGAAAGAGTTAGATAAATCTCCATAAATAGAGCAAATAGAGTAGGAGTATTCGGTTTTTAAATTGATTATAACCAACCTAGTTTGAAGCTCTGAGATATTTATTAGTAATAAACGCTCCCTCTCAGAAGCTGCTGAATCCACCTGTAAACAATCAAATCAGAGAAACAGGATCAAGCAAATGAAAATTTGTGTCAAGTAAAAACACATAAATTATTAGTTCTTGGAAGTATTCTGTTGCATGCAGTAGACTCTCTCCAGAATGGAATCATCAATTCTACAAGTAAATTCTGACATAATCTGATCAAACTTATACCAAGTTCAGGATGTTGTCAGTACAACACAGTCAAAAGAAGGGGTATCCTATCCAGCTTTGCTACCATGAATACCCCGTTTTGATTATGACAGTTTTGCTTATGGGCCCTCAAAATAGGTATGGTTTGCAGTTTGTGTGATTTGTGCTCAAATTTGTCTGACTACTTGAAGAAGTGACAATAACTAACAACCAACTTTACAGTAGAAATCTCAGGGCCAAACTTTATATGTTGTTCTTTATTACCCCTCTCCAGATCAAAACAGACTAAAACTCCAGGACTAAGCTTTGCAAATAAAAGTTACCACATAGCATCATTTCAAAAGCAGTGGAATAAAGAAAAAGATATTAAATGCAAGGTGAGACCATTTTTAGCCAATTGTTTTTGCAAAAGATAGTAGAAGGACGGGAACTATAAATGTGAATGGCACGCAACATAACTCATGACATATAAAGTTCATTCATAATATTCAGTCTAATAAAATGAACACAAGACAAGGTATACTATTAATATATTCAAAACATTAACCAAGCTGATCATTAGCATCTCCACAAATTAGATCACACAACATTGACAAATTCCTTTTTGTTGAAAAAAAGAAAGTACAGTACTTGAATGGTAATAATTGTTGACATATACACAATGGATAAAATGTACTCACACTTCCATTGTTCTCTGAACTGCGGGGCAGTGGGGGAAGCTTTCCATTCTGAGAAGCTGGCAAGAATTTCAAGTAACTTACTGATTTGTTTAATGCCATGCATACCAAAATAACTCGAACAATTAAAATACCATTAAAACATCCACTAACCTTCAACTGCCTCTGCTGGTTGCAGTGTATTCAACAGATTCATTATAAGATCCTAGTATTCAAGAAACATATAAATCACTTCCACTTGCACATTTTTCAAGTGGAACAAACTTTCAACGGAAGAATTAAAAGCAAGTCAATGTTTCTTCTCTATTTTGACTTACCTGCTGAATTGATGTCTGCTGGACAAGATTCTGAAGGTGAGGCATAAGAAGTGATGCAGAAATATTACTGTTGCTAGAATCTTTTGGGGACTGACAGATGGTCTGAACAATAGAGAAGAGGATGAGATTCACTGACTGACAGATTTTTATGGAAGTCAGTGACATGATCAATGACTGCATCTACAAGCTTCCCACCCAGAATGTTAGAAGTGAGGAAAAGGTAGAGAGATAAAATCAATTTTGATTAGAATGTCCAAAAATTTACTTTTTACAATCAGAAAAGCCCCCTCCCAAAGAAAAAAAATTCACAAAAAAGACATTTCATTTTTTATATGTTCAACTGTAGAAGGTTGATTAAACCATGGAACTAGATTGTGAGCAAGTGGTCAGTGTACAAACCATTGGTTTGGAATCAAACATCCAATCACCAACACTGGCAGATTTCCTTAGTGGTGATCCCTAAATATAACAAGGAAAAAGAACAACAAATAAGAAATATAAAAAATTGACAGGCCAGAAAATAGTCCAAGCAAATCTGACAACTTACCTGTGAAGATCGGTGGGGAACTGAACTTAAAGGAATGTCCTATTGAACAATTTGAAGTCAGTGACAGTCATACCGTGGCAGAAACTGATTTTAAGAATAAAAGCCTACCTTCACAAGATCTAAATTTTCTGACGTTACCGAGAACCGTCCTCTAATTTGCACAAGATTAGCCTTTGACTTGTCATCCAGAGAATCTCTAAAACCTACCAAGAGTAGAAAACGAAAATTATAACCAAAAAATTCCTATTTGTTGGAGTAAATAGCAGTTAGAAAGATACTTTTATATGGCATGATTTAAATACCTCCCGAAGACTTTATGGGTGCTGATAAACTATTTGCTGAAGCTCGATTTGGAAGCATCAATGGACCACTGAAGCTTGGTGCTCGTCGCACTTCACGATTGGCTTTCTCGACTGATGGCCGATTGTCATCCTCACACCTGAAATTGGTAGAACATTTCACATTTTTAATGCCCCAAAAAGTAAATGATGAGGATAACAGAAGAACCTAACTACAAAAAAAGTTCCAGCACATATAAAGAAAAAAGAATAGAAGAAAGATGGCTCCTGCAGCATTGTAGAATTACAAAGATAGAAGGACAACTATACTGAAAATTGTAATTTGATTGCCCAGATTTCACTACATAATTAATTCATTTTCATATTCATCATATATAATCAACCTGTATTTTTCATCATAAACAAAATGCAAATAAAATTGATCTATCATGCATGGCATTATCAGCTGCATCAAGCATGTAAAACATAATAAGAGAGATGTAAAGTGAAGTTGTATTTTCCTTTTTACCAGCATACTCATTCCTTTGGCTTCCAGCAGATGGTTCATTAGCAAGACCCCTGATCATTAATGACAAACATAACAAAACTGAAATTCTATTTACTCATTTTACTTCCATATTTGTTCATTTGGATTCCGCATGATGGTGCATTAACAAGACCCTCCGGAAAAAGAACAATTAGACATCATTTAGTTCTATTCTTGGTTTTTTTCAACCCAAAAAATGGTAGCAATAAAATGTGTTCAAACTATCACCCAACAGAGGATTTGGATATGTGGTAAATAAAGGACCCACACCTTACTCCTGGAAAATGCCAATAACAATAGATTATCAAATTACATTTCTTCACATACTAAAAAATGATGATCAGAAGTCAGTTCTATTGGTTTTTTGGTCCCAATTCTTTGAATAAACTTATTGAGCACAACATAATTCCAACTGCAAGGGCATCTCAATAAACAATTATTTGATGCATCACCAGTCCTACTGCAAACTTAATATGATGCACTGCATTTCCAAATTCCCGTTAAACTTCCACAACAAGACAAACCTCTCAGATGTACGCGCCCTTTCTGATGATGAGTGACTAAGCACACTACCAGGCATTAGCGGCTCGCTCTGCATTTGCCAACTTCTCACTGTTTGACTTGTAGTCCTGGTTAGTACTACATCCTTTTCTGAGGTAGATGTTGTTGCCTCAGTGATTGATCCATTTTTCTTCCAAATAATATTTTTGGAGCAACCAGATTCCTTCAAATCGCTATCAAGAATTTCCCCCTTTTTGTTCAAGCACTTGATCTGTTGTATGTCGTTCCCACTTGTTTGTGCTGCAAATTTAGACTGTTGTACTTTGTCATATATATTCAATTTTCCCAAACCAGACTGGCAATCAATTGCATCCTGCCAATATTTAAAAAAAGGAAGGTGCATTTAGTAAAGCCAAAGATGATATTGACAGTTGAAAGCAAACTGAACACAGCGTGAGGTCCTAATTGATAACCTTATCACTAACAGAGAGTTTCATGTTCTTATCTTCTTCCTTCATCTCCTCCGTATCATCATCATCATCTCGTACCTAGCATAAAGTAAATAGATTTCAGTTCATACTCACTAATAATGTACAAGAAAAACCAGTCAAAGCAAGAACAGAAACCCCTTAATATCAATTATCCAAATCATCAGCAAATATATATATATATTTTTTTTTTGGTACATTGGGAGTGCTCGAACTCGGCATTGGGGGATGGGAAAACAGGTACCAACAGCTTGAGCTAAGCTCTCGGTGGTTCATCAACAAATATTAAAACAGACATACCAATGATGCTTGAGCTTTTAAATCATCAATATCGAAGTTCCAAGCGCTAACTCCTCGCTGGTATTCGCTCTGATAGACCAATGTAAAAAATATGTAAAAGTATCAGGTATCTCTGACTACTAGTTGTTAAATGCTCTGAATTTGTGTAGTTGTTATATTATGCCACAGCAGCCTCAGATTGTATTTTGACTGCTGATAAATTGAGAAGTGCCAACATATGCCATGAAAACCCTCTGTCAATAAGAACCTTATAGAAATCTTTTAATTTGCTTCTCTGCTCAAATGGATGATGGATAATAAATGAGATGAACAGAGGTACCAGCATGGAGTAACAACACAACCAAATTTTGTTCTAGATATTCAATCTAGGTGGAATACGCAAAGTCAATGTGTCATGTCGAGGAGATAAACAACAACTAGGGAAAGAAATATCAGAAACTTGTTGCAACAGTAATACATTCATAGATGGGGTTTCTCATAAACATTCCCAAAAAAATCATAGGAGAATTATAGTTACTTACCAGTGATATGGCTTCTTGTTCTGCTGAAGGCATTTTCTTAAGAGCTAATTGAGCTGCATCTTTAAGCTGAAAGATTTTACCAAATCAATCAAAACTAGTTATACCCGGAATCCAGGTCAAGTGAAAGCATGAAACCTGTCTGACAACAAACCTGTAGGGCTTTTACGCGATTCCAGAGAGGAGGTAAGTCAGTGAATAACTTTTTCAGAGAAAGCTCTGGAGGCTTAGAATGTTTGAAGAAGGAGTGTTTCAATAATTTCTCTGCTGTTGGCCTCTTTGTTTGATCTTTCACCAGGCACATGGCAACCATTTCTTTAAAAGACTGATCACAACTGGAAATACTCTAATAAGACTACTATCCATAAGAAGCACATTGCAAAGGCAATTATACCTGAAGCCTTGCCAATTCTACATGATACATAATGTCATGGACTTAATGAATCACTTATATGCTATACATGCATAACTACTCAATGAATTAATGTAGCCAGAAAGAACACCTATACCTTAGAGAACCTTTTGTCACGATCATAATCAAGGCCAGGAGGGGCATTTTGTATGGTCATGAGAAGAACCTATTAGAGCAAACCAGAATGTCAGGTGTTACAGTAAAGAGCAGTTGAAGCCTTCTTACTGGTCATGAGATCCATGCGTTTAATGTTTATGCACTCTCATTGAAACCTCACTGGAACTAAATACCTTCATTGGAGGATATTTTGAAAAAGGTGCATGACCATGAGCCAACTCCAAGGCAGTGATACCAAAAGACCAAATATCAGCCCTGTCCAAGAAAACGCAACAGGGATCCTCACATAAGTATGGATGAAATTTGGTTTGTTATTCAACTAAAAAAAAAAAAAAAATACAAGTAAAACACACACACACACACACTTATTCAAAGTTTGATGAGGAAGTGCAAGAGGAATAAACATCCTTAATGTAAACCCCAAAACTCATGTTTCAAGAATCAATTAGTTTATGTATTACCATTTTTTTTGTTGCAATTCTTCAAAAATGAATGTGTGGAGACACATGGCTTTCAATAGTAGTAGATTGGCATATCTCCTCTACACCATTGTACTTATCAACTAGAGAATTGGTAATGCCAACATCGATCCTATCCATGCAAGACTCCACTAAGCTTAAAAATTAAAATCATACCCAGACCCATAATAAGTTATAATTTAGAGAGGGTACTTCATCATATATGGCACAATTGTTAAGGCACAAATTATGTACCCAGGTAAACTACAGCCATGACACTCAGATTTGTGAGATTACAACCTGAAGTTCCTGACCACTAAAGCTTAGATAATGAAATATTAGTGAACTCAAGGTTCAAAACTTTGTCTTTTCAAATAATGGTATTTGAGTATAACTTACTTGGAATTATAACCACTTCCTGGTTGCAGGACCTCTGGTGCCATCCTGGAAAGAAAAGATAAATAAAAAAAGTCTAGTACATACATGAATTTAAGAGAGAGAGAGAGTTCAAGTATATATTACCAGCATGGAGTCCCTACAAATGTATTTCTTGAACGCTGTCTATCACCTGCATCAAACATGCAAGCTGAAACACCAAAGTCAGCTAGCTTTACAAATCCATTGCTATCAAGTAGTATGTTTCCCGCCTGTAACCAGAGATGTCAAACAAAATAAACTTGAGCACTTCCCAAGACAGCTTTTGAAAATAAAATGGGATAAATATATAACAATATCAGAAAATGCAATGAAAAAATGGTAGACTAAATTTACCTTAACATCCCTATGTATATGTCCTTGTTTATGTAGATACTCCAAAGCCTTAAGAGTTTCTCTTAGGATAGACCCAATAGCCACCTCTTCGAACCCATCGGGATATGCTATCTTCATGAGGTGCAAACAAGAACCCTCTGCCATGAATGGCATGATCACCCAAAGGTTTCGTTCAACAACAAATGAACAATAGGCCCTCACAACATTAGGATGATCTATCAAACTCATTGTTTGAGCCTCCCTACATATATTATCCTGCAAAAAAATATAATCCTTCAAGTAGAAGAAGCAGCAGAAAAATCGAAAAAGAAACCCGTAGAAGAAGAAGAAGTATTCTTCATAGCTGTCTACATTTCAGTCTAAATATTCGTACCCTACTGACCACATGCCAAAGAACAGTTGAGGAAATATGTAATTGAGCTAATTGGATAGATTTGGCCTTTAGCCTTGCTTCGTTACTAATAGTTTCAAGTTGCCGGAAAGTTTCAAAACTAATTATATAAGGGAAGACACTATTGCTTTGAAACAAACTACAGTGTAATATCAATCTAAAATATCAAATAGTAGTAAAGGTTTTCAGAGATGCTATCATTGTTTTGTTCTCCATTGTTTCTGATTCATGTATGATAAACGGGCTCTTTCAAATAACAGAACTTTTTTATACGATGGTCTACTCTTCTCTTTCATCTCTCAACCTAATTTGCAGCGCACATAAACCCTCAGAGAAATTACAAATAATAAGGAGCACTTGCTAACATTAATCTTCACCAAGAAAATACATCTAATATCTTTAAAAAGTATCCTAAGTACTCATCAGATTCAATGCATTAACCTCACTACCAAATTGATGCAACATTATATATCCTCTGCCAATGAAATGTAAATAAAGAGGTAAGGTGAAGAACACGGTGTTCATGCTTCCGTTTCACCATCCAAATTGGTCTAATCAAAATCAAATTCCCAAACAATACCCATAAACAAAGGAGATCTAATATGAATTATAAACCATCATCGTCATCGTCATCACATCACATAATAGAGTTGGCAGCAGAGAAAGAGGAAAACTGACGAAATTGCTGTTGCAGCTATCGAGATCCAAGCACTTGACAGCAACAACTTCATTGAGGGGAAGATAGATCGCCCTGTAAACCGTAGCGCTAGCACCGTAACCAACCTCTTCCAGAAGCTTGTAGTCGGTATGATTCGCAGAGTAAGTTCTCTTATTGCCTCCCATTCTTCCCATGCCCTAAATTTCCTCTCTACACTATCCAAATCAACCGGGAATCCGACTTACTTACCGGTACTGCGTACTGCAGCCTTTGTGTGTGTAACCAACTTATTTACAAAGTGTTTGGTTGATAAATGAAGTCGTTGACCACCATGCGAAGTGATATAGAGAGAAGGGGACTGGCGAAGCTGGGGATGGGAGGAGAGACCGAGGGGTAGTGCTGACGTGTCGGAGTGTTTCTCAGTGACATAGATATAGACACGTGGAATGGTCGTCACGAGGAAGAGAACGGTTAGGAATTCCTAGCGGCAAGCTTCCTTTCAGCGGCTCCTAACGTTATCGTTAAGTAGTAATTACTGTTGGCCGTTGGGCCCGGCTGGTGGGTTAGAACGGAAAAAAAAAATTGCCAAGCAACTTAAGATTTATTTTTAGGATTTATCTGTGAAAAGGTTTTTGTTAAATTTTTATAAATTTTTTTTATAATATTAATTATAGTAATTGATCTGCTATTTATTATAGAAATTATTATTTATAAACAATTTTAAATTTTGATAGTTATATTTATTATAGTTAAGTGTCATTTAAATATTTATTAAAAGAATTTTAAAAATACATAAATTTTTTTTTAACCTCATATTTTTAAAATTATTAGTTCTCATATAAAAAAAATAATACAAAAAATATAATATTTCAACACAAATAAAAATATAAAATTATAAATTAACATAACAATATATTAAAAATAACAAATTTTTTTAAACATATATTATATAATTTAATTATTTTAATTTTTTGATAACTACGAATATTCATAAATATTTTCTCTCATTATCTATAACAAAATCAAAAATAACTAAGAGTTAAATTTAACTAACCAAACCGAATTAAATAATTAAAATACTAAATTTAATCTAATCAAATTCTCGATTTAATTCAAATATTTGATTATTTTGAGTTTTATGCATAGCCTTAACTATCAGTCCAACCCACAAATTATTGTAGTTTCTTATAAATTCGGATTCTTTGTGGATTATTTTTAATATTGTTTTTTCCTTTGGAAATCGACTGCTTTTAGCAATTTTTCCGTGACTTCGTGAGGGACGTAATTAATAGTAATTACATAAAAATTAAAGAATTGAAAAATAAGAAGGTCAAAAATATTCTTCTCCGTCTGAGAGTCTTGATAGAAGCTTTAGAAACCAGGTAGCCAACACCAAGACACATTACCCAAATCCCCAGGTCAACGGTCCATCTCACTCCTTCGTCATTGTCAAAAGAGTTACCGCATGCCTGCTGCGTCCGATCCAGTAATATCTGAATCCCCACCGCAGGAGGAGGAGCAACAGCAATCGTCTGATAGTGATTCCGTATCAACCTCTCTTTCCTCTGGAATCTCCTCCAGCTCCAGCCCTTTCAGGTTAAACCCCTTTCTATGCTTTTTCTTCTTCTTGACAACCATAGCCACCTTCTCGCTCATCGACACGTGTCCCTGTCCCTCCACCGCAACGCAAACCTCTGCCTCCGAAACTTTACAGCCGTCGTCGCCAACCAAGTCGCCGACGAGTTCGCATTTACACTCAAGTTTCCACTCGTCGTCCTCGTCTCTCCTGAAAATCCCTTTCAAGATCTTCGCTTCCCCCAAGTAAACCTCGAACTGTATCCCTTCGCTGGCCCGCACCCGTTCTCGGCTCCCGAATATTGCATCCCCATTCTTGGCCTTAGCGGCGGCGAGGACCCGGTGGAGAGAAACAAAGGCGGGTGAATCGGACCGGATCTTGGAGCCGTCGACATCGAGAGCTTTCTCGTTAATGCGAGGAAGGTACACGAGAGTAAGCGAATCGGATAAATTTTTTTGGGAATTCAAACGGAAAGTCGGGAGTAGAAAGCTCTGATATTCAAGCGGTCGTAAAGTGAGTGAAAGCCATGGTGATAATCGGTCGTCCTACACATGTTTGTGGAACTTGCTTAAAATCCGAGAATGTTATTCGAATTTTGTGTGTTGTGTGCACTTTGAATTGTTTTGTTTGTTCAAACTTGATTTATCATACGTGATACATTTACATTTTGTGACGAGAAAAATACGGAGTCCTGCTGCTGTTTCGATTTGGATTCCGGGGGTGGGTAGAACACAGGTACTGAGGAGCACACGGTTTTTGCCGATGACGTGGAGAGAAAGACAAAAAGCCTACAAGGCTGCAACACTGTTTCGTTTGAAGATGCCATGACTAATTCTGCTCTTTAAGTTTGGGCCTGATGGGCTCATAGGTTTTGTAATTGTGGACGACTCCTCTTAAGTCCTCCAATCGTTTAGCAATGGCCCAGCACAATCTTACTTCCCCTAGAAAATTAGACATTAATATTTGTTTGCTAAATTTATTTTTTATTTATTGAAAGGGAAAGAAAGAAAATAAGACAGAGAAACAAACTAGAAATCATGACTAGGAAACAATAATTGCAATCCTACGCTGCCAAATCACTCCAACATTATCAGATTCAAATATGCCACTCCAACAGATTCAAAGATGAGAAGGAGGGAGGAATTTGCTGCCAATCTAAATCACTGTCTTTGAACATCCAGAAAAGCTACATTCGCTCAGTGGTGAATCATTTTATTACCATCACAATGAATATAATTTAGGTAAATTTCCCATTTCATATTGAGCAATTGACGAATATCACAAATTAATTAACTACAAATTAACTACTTGTGAGCGTTTTAGCTTGCAATCATCTTTAATAATAAGTTGGATAACAACTTCTGAATCCACTTCAACCAGTAATTACTTACAGCCTTTGTCATAAGCAGCTAAAAGACTAAATCTCAGAATTCACAGCTCTAACAAATAACACCAATCTAGTTTCTTTCCAAAATCAAATTCTCACCCTCCTTGAACTGTTTCGAATAACTCCTGATGCACTAAAATTTATTTTTACTCAGTCAATAAATAAGAAAACAGAAAAAGACGTATATAGATTTATTTATACAAGCTGAATGGAATATTGGTCATACAAATTGGAAGCTTTGACAGCTAACTAGAATTACTATTTGAATATCTTAATTCTCAAGGGGATTAGGATATGTGCCTAACTTATTAGGCGAACCCAAGCCAGCAATAAAACAACGAATCACATATGAAATCAATCCTGAAAGTGATACTGTCTTTTGAGTCAAACCACGAGTTTGCCTATATATCTAATATCTTAATTACTCAGCGCGTGCATGTCTTGGAGTCTTGTGTTGTGATTATGGATTATGATTATATTGGGCCCGGCCCGATCGAGATTCGATGGGGAGCGTGTTTTGTATAATAAACTAATTCAATTTAGCCTAATGGATCTTATCTTGCGCATCCATCTTTCATTGCTTTTCCTAAACTATATAAAGCTGTAAAAATTTACTTTAGATGATTATTATTATATTTATTTTAATTTAAATTAAAATAAATTAATAAATTTAGATTGTATTATAAATTATTTACTAAAACTAAAATAATATATTCATATTATTAATTAATTTTTCTTAATCACAAAGTCTATGAATTTTTTTTTTTAAATAACAGAAAATTAACTAATCACACTAATAAATATTCATAAACACAAAATAAAAATTACACTACTAACTAGAGACTATAATTATTTACACATCATAAATAGTGCACATTCATATCAGTAATGAGTTATTGTTTAATTAGATGTTCACTTTAATTTTAATTTTTTTAACCCTAAATCCTGAACCCTATTGATATTCTTATATTTCTTTCATTGATTTGGCATACATGAATAGCCTAATTGGCTTTAAAATTATCTACTTTTTGTTATTCTTATTGATTTTGCTCATTTAGACACAAAATAATAGTAGTTGGGCATTATTTTAACAAATGTTATGATTTTTGGAGTTAAAATAGTTATAGGGATTCAATTAGGAAAAGGGATAGGGATCAACAAGTTATTGAAAATGGTTTTTCGATAAAAATGGGGTTGGGGAACAAATGGAATCTCTTTATCAATGATTTCATGAAATATCTTGGACCTATGTTGAATTATGTATAAATCAAATGAATTTTTTATGATTAGGATCAATTAGGATCAGTTTTGAAACAATTCATTGCATTGTAGTATTTATATTTGAATTATGTATAAATCAAATGAATTTTCATAAAAACTCAGTGGTAGTATTTATATTTGAAGGGAGAACATAGATATGGTTGATATTTGTAATAAAGAAAGTAACGAATTGTAGAATTGAATTTTAGTAATTAAAAAATAATTTATCCAACGGATGTCCAAATAACACTTGTTAAGTTTTCATAAATAAAAATAAATAGAAAGTTTGTAATATTTATTACCATAGTTGATCATGATTTCAATGTTATTTATTGCATAAATTACTACTTGTAAAAAAATTTAATTTCTAATAATTATATTTATTGTAACTTAACAGATACCTTTTGAGCACCCGTTAGAAAAATCTATTAAAAAATAGAAGCCAATTAATAGGTTCAAATTGATTGAATCAAACTAAATTTTCAATTTTTGAAATTACAAAATTGATTCAGTTAGTTAAAGAGCCGACAATAGAGACCCGAATCGATGCCACCCTTATCCACATTTATTTGGAGAGGGGTGAATGGTTAATTATAGCTTCTGCCAGAAAAAAAATATTTATTTGGTAATTAATTATCAATTATCATTTCTGTTTCCTTTTGTCAAATCTTAAATAATTATAATTAGTTAGCTTTTATGATTCCATTAACATTATCATTTATGTTTCCATTTGTCAAATCTTTAAGTAATTATAATTAGCCAGTTTTCATGATTCCATCAATTGTGTAGATTATCCATGACATTATCATTCCACCTCATGTTTATGTGCATATATATCTATCTATCTATATCTATACTATATATAAAAATAACTTATAAAAAAAGAAAAATATTTTTCTTTAATATCCTTATGAGTTTTTATAATTATATAGTTATCGTTAGTTGTTATTTTGTTACAAATAAACTATTAATTTTTTTCTAATTTTTCTCTATTTTAATAGCAATAGGATTATAATTGTTTTAAAACTATTAATTTCTTTTTAATCTTAATAAATTTATATTTTTTTCAATAATTATATATCAATAGTAATTAAGATTGACTTTATCAAATTTTTGTTTGTTTAATAAGTTCCTAATAGTCATAATTGTCTAAGTTCTTCTCAAATTTATGAATTAAAAGAAATATTAAGTGAGCTTTCATGATTATAATATTATTGTTTTAACTTTTAATAATTCATAATTTTTTTTTTATTTTTTCAATAATTATATGTTAGCAGTTAAGATTAAATTTTTCAATTTTTTCAGTTTAGTATGTTTCTAATAATTATAATATTTTTTTAGTTCATTTCAAATTTATGAATTAAAAAAATATTAAGAATATAGTTTCCATGACTAAAAATATTATTGTTTTAACTTTTAATTTATCTCCCATGTTAACAATTAAAAATATATATATGAATTAAATTCTTTTTTCATATATTTATCTATTTGTTTAAGATATAAGTAAGAGTATAGTAGAAGAAATTTTATTTTTTTAAATACCTTTATGAGTTTTTACCATGACATAAATACTTTTTAGTTGTTATTTTTTTTAAATAGACTTTTTCTTTTTGTTAATGTCAATAGTATTATTTTTATTTGATTTTATTATGTCAATAGTATTATTTTTATCAACTATAATTTCTTGATATATACATTTCTTGTTGATAAATATATATAGATATATAATAAACACGATTGTCACAAAAAAACTAGAAATATATATATATATATATATCACTCCCTATTTTATTTTTTTAACTCAAAATATTATATAGGACTTGAACATGCAGATTTAATTAATATATTAAAAAAAGGACATAAACCTTACCACTAAAATAGAAATAGAAAAACTCTTGTCAAACATAAATTAGGAGGCTAGCCCTTCCTTAAACTTAAACATCAAGAGTAGGAAAAGTATAAAGAGCTAAAGTGAGGCAAATTAATAGAAATTTGTCTTTTTCTTAGTATTACGACGACAAGTGGATGAATGATTAAACGGCCAGCCCATTTTCCATTCGCATGATCAATTTCGTCCACAATATTATGATCTGAAAAAGAGAATCTCTTGGACTAGTACATCCACTAATTAAGAGAAAAGGAGGAACGTGTATACTAGAAATGTCAAAGACAATGATAAGGTAAGTTGTAAATAGTATCTTCTGGACGACATTTAGTGCCCAAGTGTGTGTGTGGCCATAGAATTGAAAGGATCGTATCATTGCGTACCTATTGACGCGAACCAAACGTAATGTTAATAATGGAGTTACTTACAATACTACTTTTGAAAATTGAAATACACATACAGTATGTGTACGTAGCTAGCTCACTCGCTGAGTAGGAGATATTCATTTGATCATATATATATAGCTAGCCACTACCCAATAGTACTGGTTAAAAATTAAGCTAATTGCTTAAGTACTAGATAGCGCACAGCTAGAGCACACACAGGTGACGTGATGATTTCCTCGCCTACTGATTCACATTACGTCATTAAGGAATTAGGATCCAAAAGAAAGAAAGAAATTGAAGATGATAATGAGAGAGATGATGGCGAATTACAAGATTCGCAACAAGCTGTGGCTGCAGCTCCAGCTGATGGAGATATCGATGGCGGGTCAAGGAGATTAATCCAGCCATGGACAAAGCAGATAACAGTAAGAGGACTTATAGCGAGCATAACTATCGGAACCATGTACAGCATAATAGTCATGAAGCTCAACCTCTCAACTGGACTGGTTCCTAATCTCAATGTTTCTGCTGCTCTTCTTGCTTTTGTGTTCGTTAGGACATGGACTAGACTGCTC
Organism: Quillaja saponaria; assembly: GCA_029379385.1. Lineage (NCBI taxonomy): Eukaryota > Viridiplantae > Streptophyta > Magnoliopsida > Fabales > Quillajaceae > Quillaja > Quillaja saponaria. Next base: position 20,712,271 of record CM055618.1, read on the forward strand.
CACAAAGCTGGCTATGTAGCCAAGCCCTTCACTCGCCAAGAGAATACCATGATCCAAACTTGTGCTGTCGCATGCTATAGCATTGCTATGGGAGGTCGCTATTTTATTTTATTTTTATTATATATATTTATATTTAATTATGAGAATTATATAATTAATTCATTTATTTTTATTATATATATTTATATTTAATTATGAGAATTATATGATTAATTCATTTAATTTGCAGGTGGGTTTGCTTCTTATCTACTGGCATTAAACAGGAAGACGTACGAGTTGTCAGGGGTGGGCACTGTGGGCAACACCCCAACAAGTGTTAGAGAACCTGGGTTGGGTTGGATGACTGCCTTCCTTTTTGTGGTTTGCTTTGTTGGCCTCTTTGTCCTCATTCCTCTCAGAAAGGTTATTATATGCATGAGATTAAGCTTAATTAATTGCTACATCTATTTTCTATCTCTTTATAAATATTCTAGTCTTTCTAGTTAATTCTCTTTATTGCTACATTCGATGATGATGATGGCAAAAGCTGGACTAATATTTTTGTTTGTTTTTCCGCAGATCATGATAGTTGACCTCAAACTAACTTATCCAAGTGGCCTGGCCACCGCAGTTCTCATTAATGGTTTTCATACTCAGGGGGACAAGATGGCAAAGTACATATTCATAGTTTTAATTTACAATTAGAAAGGATTGATTTCCTGATCAGATATAGATTATTATATATATATATATATATGTAAATGGTAAATATATGTTGCAGGAAGCAAGTGCAAGGTTTCATGAAATACTTTTCAATCAGTTTCTTGTGGGGTTTGTTTAAGTGGTTCTTCTCAGGGAAAGAGGACTGTGGATTCGCTAAATTCCCAACATTTGGATTACAGGCATGGAAGCAAACGTACGTCATCACCACTTAACTACTTCCACATCTTAGTCCTAATTCAAATTAATTACTCAATTACTTTGGATATATTTCCTAGTTACTCGCTACTCTTTGTGTAGATTCTACTTCGATTTTAGCATGACTTTCGTCGGAGCAGGGATGATCTGCTCCCATCTTGTCAACTTGTCTCTGCTTCTTGGAGCTGTGCTCTCTTTTGGATTAATGTGGCCCCTTATTGATAAGCTTAAAGGGGATTGGTTCCCTCCAAGTTTGGAAGAAAGTAACATGAAGGGTTTATATGGTTACAAGGTCTCTGCACTGCTATTCTCTCTCCCTCTCTCCCTTTCTCCCTCTCTCACTCACATACTCACAGGATCATCTATTACAGGTGTTTTTTTCCGTTGCTCTAATCCTCGGAGATGGTATTTACAATTTTGTCAAGATACTGGTTTCCACCATCATTAGTATCCTTGGTAGAATTCGCAGCAAGAAGCTCGAAAGTGCAGGTATAAGAATCAGATTAGTTTCCTGCTACTTTAACGTTTATGTTTATCCATAACGCGTTAATAAAGGCCAAGTGAAATCTTTTTCTCCTCGCAGTAGACACTGATAGCCAGGATAAGCGCCCCTCTGAAGATCTAAAGCAAAACGAGATTTTCCTTAGAGAGCATATTCCCGTTTGGATTGCAGTCATCGGATACATCATATTCTCTGTCTCGTCAATAATAGTTATCCCAACCATGTTCCCTCAACTCAAGTGGTACTATGTTGTAGTGGCTTACATTTTTGCTCCATCTCTTGCATTCTGTAATGCTTATGGAGCCGGTCTGACCGATATAAACATGGCTTATAACTATGGGAAAGTTGCACTCTTTGTGCTGGCAGCTTTGAGCGGAAAAGAAAACGGTTTGGTCGCAGGACTGGTTGGTTGCGGTCTCATCAAATCTGTTGTTTCCGTCTCTTGCACTCTTATGCAAGATTTTAAAACGGCCCATTACACCTGCACCTCCCCAAGAGCAATGTTCGTATGCCAAGTCATTGGCACTGCAGTGGGATGTGTTACCGCTCCTCTCAGCTTCTTCCTGTTCTACAAGGCATTTGATGTGGGAAATCCCAATGGGGAATTCAAAGCACCTTATGCATTAATTTACAGAAACATGGCAATTATTGGTGTTGAAGGCTTCTCGGCACTGCCCCACCATTGCTTGCAGCTCTGTTATGGCTTCTTTGCATTTGCAGTGGCGGTTAACCTGGTGAGAGATCTTTCACCACAAAAGATTGGGAAATGGATGCCACTTCCAATGGTCATGGCAGTTCCATTTCTTGTCGGTGCATACTTCGCAATTGATATGTGCTTGGGGAGTTTGATTGTGTTTGTGTTGCACAAGCTAAATACCAAGAAGGCGGACTTCATGATTCCAGCGGTAGCCTCTGGACTAATTTGTGGGGAAGGACTCTGGACTCTTCCCGCTTCAGTGCTTGCTCTTGCCAAAGTTAATCCCCCTATGTGCATGAAATTTTTTCCTTCCTAAAAAGCTGTAAAATTATTTCAACGAAAAAGGTGAAACATTGTATCTCTCAGGGTAATCCACGATTTAAGGATTAGCCACGTGGTCCTGCATCACACTAGACCCAAATGCAAATGGTTATCACAGCACAAAGTAAGTGTCGGGACAGAGTGTATTCTTCTCAAGAATAAATTAGACTTGCTTTGCATGTATCCCTCTACACTTTGACGGGTTCATCCCCAAACTAGCTGTATTCCTTTCCTTTTTACTTGCTAATAACCTTGTTATACCTCTTCTTTTAACCCCTTTCTACGAGTTTCATGTTTCCCTCGGTTGGGGCCATTTTATGCAATCACTTGTGCAAAATTGAACAGTGGAACTTCCAATTACACATGTTACTGTAGAGAGAGAGACAATTAAATATTTTTCCGAATCAAGATAAGTCGAAGTAAAAGTTCAGAGAGCTAATTAATAAGAGAACCAAAGTACCCTACTGTGAACTGTCCAAAATGTGTATCAACTGTGTGAAAATGACTACCTCTAAAGATACTGATATCAAACTCTTGATTTCAGCAACAAATTTCTCGATATAAAAATATTGAATATACATATACCCGAAAATGTATATAATCTCAATATAAACATAACATTGGTGAATGTTTAATGGACCGATGCATTCATCCTGATATAATACCTGCTGCCTGAACATCTTTCTTGCTTGCATAAATTGTGTAGACTAGACGAATTGCCATCCAAAGACTCCCATGAGCCAGCCACCTTCATATATCATATAATAGTAAAAAGGGCACTTTATTTTCGGCAAATATTGTAAAGTTTGGGGGTGTTAATTTCACCACATTTTGTTTGACAAAAGTCCTATGCCTAAAGTTCGCAATGTAATCAACATTTATTGTAATTCTTATTTTCAGCCAGGAAATAAGAGATATTTAATTTGCAGAATCTGGCCAGCCTAATATTTAGGTATAAATCTCTTTTTGTTGCTGGTATTTATAGCTTTTTTTGATTTTACATATGTCCTAAATCAAAAAAAGGAAAGACAATGAGAAATTTGAATATTATTTTATAAAAAGGGGTTGATATTACTATATTGGCACTAGTCAAATTTTTGTATGACACGTAACACATAACAGATATAATTACAATCTTGATTATCTTGATTTATGACATATTTTAATTTATTTCGATTGACACTTTTCATTGAACGCGTCCTACTATATAAAGTCGAATACAACTTCTAAGTAAGGTACCTTCCTTTTTTCCAAAAGACTCACAGTCAAACATCAGTCATTTTTTCTCCTAGAAATTTCTTATCACCCACTGTTTTACAGGTACCCATACGTGAAGTTGACATTCTAGTTTGCCACATCAGCATCATCACATCACTTTCCTTACCACAAGAACCCAGTCAACTTAACACGGATCAATGAAAAAAAATTATAAATATTATTCAAAAATTAATTATTTGTATTAAAGTGAAATCTAAAATTGATATGCAAATGAACCAAATTCTAAGGAAAATTTGTATATAAATGATATAATGACTGCAAAATAATTATTTAAAAATTGATTTTCTCATGATTCAATAATCATGAAGGGTATTCTAGTTTTAGAATTGTATAAATAGGCATGAATTTATTCTTATTAATTACACTTTCCTTTTTTCTTTTATAAGATTCGAAAAAAATTTATACTCTTTAATGCGAATATAATCATATAAGGCAACAAAATCGAATGTGATTAATGAGACGTTACACAATTTCTTATCATATGAGTGAATCTATATAAACAATCTTCTAATCATAAAAATAAAAATAAATTGCAACATCTACTCTTTTCTGGCCATGTAATTAATATAAATATAACTTCCTTCAGGGGACTCATTCATACTTTCAATTATTTTTGTTCGTCCTCGCCCCTCATTTATTGTTTAGTTTCATAGTTTGTATTGCTTCTTTTTTTTCTTTCTTTCAATATATATATTGTGATAGCCATACATCTTCTTTTTTTTTATTTTTTTTATTTGGAATAATTTGATAGTTAATTTGTCGTATCTTAATCTATGTAATTTGATGATTTAGGCGACAAAATCACAGTATCCTCCTGGAGTCATCGCTGCAAAGTACGTAGATCATGGAAGACGATAAGAAAATAAGAAATCGTGAAGCTGTTAAGCGCTCGAGGATGAAGAAACAAGAGAAACTCGACAACTTGTTGAGCAAGAAAACTAATCTGCAAAAGAAAATTAAGAAGCTTCGTAAGAAGATACAGAAAACTCAAAAAGAGTATGATGAGCAAGATCAGAGGAAAGTTTTGATGGCCAAACATGATGAGGAAGCAGAAAAGTTGAAGTATTGTAATACTATCCTCATCGAAAAGGGTCTCCAACCGGTCCTTTAGTTAGATATTTATATATCATTGTCCTTTTTTTTTTTTCCCTAGACTAGGAAGACTAGATCTAATCATTATTAAGTTTTCTATTATTATCTTAAAGTCTATTTATTATATGTAAAAGTGATTTATTGACATAATCTTTTAATTTCTTAACATATCCCATGTAAAGTTTAATATATATTATTGTTCATTTCTAATTCAATATCTAACTCTTTGATTTTATATGTACTTGAATTTTCTTACAAAACATTACGCTCTAAGGTTCAACTTTCTCATTTTAAAAATACATCTCGCTTACTACTGTATCTAACTATTATTGATACATGTATAACTTTTTAATAGTGATATGATTATTTCTTAAATTTTCTCTATCTCAATAATAATAGAATTGTAATTTTTTTTTTTTACATTTATATTAATAAAATTTCAATATTAATGAACTCTAACAATAATTAAACTTTTTTCTATTTAACAAATTATCTATAATTTAATATCAAATTAAACTCTCCATCTCATTTTGCTTTATCATAGAATTGTAATTAATATTTTTTTAAATAATAATAAACTCTAACTATAATTAAATTTTTTATATTCAATAAATGATTTATAATTTAATGCCATATTAAATCATAATCTTGATCTTATTATTTTCTTTGTAGTTATAGATTAATATCATTCATGGTAGTGCACTTATAATTTTGCAAAATAAAATTATGACTCTTTGTTTTTTTTTTTTTTGGTTAATTTTCATATCTAACAATTTTTTCTTTAATAAAAAAAATGAAAAAACTCAATTATATGAGTTCAATTTTAAAGTATGCAAAAATATAATCAAATATTAAAAATATATGCATACCAAAAGAAAAATTAATTTTGAAAAGTATTTTATAAAGTTAAAATTATATTGTATTAAGATTATATTATTAAAATAATTAAAGATTTTGTTACATTTAAAAAAATTATTACAAACTTTACTCCTCTAAAATATAATATAATATAATTTATGCGAAACGCGTCTAGTATATATATATATATATATATATATTCAATAAATGATTTATAATTTAACGTCATATTAAATCATAATCTTTATCTTATTATTTTCTTTGTAGTTATAGATTAAAAATATTCATGGTAGTGCACTTAAAATTACTCTTTGTTTTTTTTTTTTTTTTTTTTTGTTAATTTTCATATCTAACTATTTTTTCTTTAATAACAAAGTGAAAAAACTCAATTATATGAGTTCAATTTTAAAGTATGCAAAAATATAAATCAAATATTAAAAATATATGCATACCAAAAGAAAAATTAATTTTGAAAAGTATTTTATAAAGTTAAAATTATATTGTATTAAGATTATATTATTAAAATAATTAAAGATTTGTTACATTTTAAAAAAATTATTACAAACTTTACTCCTCTAAAATATAATATAATATAATTTATGCGAAACGCGTCTAGTATATATATATATATGTATATTCAATAAATGATTTATAATTTAACGTCATATTAAATCATAATCTTTATCTTATTATTTTCTTTGTAGTTATAGATTAAAAATATTCATGGTAGTGCACTTAAAATTACTCTTTGTTTTTTTTTTTTTTTTTTTTGTTAATTTTCATATCTAACTATTTTTTCTTTAATAACAAAGTGAAAAAACTCAATTATATGAGTTCAATTTTAAAGTATGCAAAAATATAAATCAAATATTAAAAATATATGCATACCAAAAGAAAAATTAATTTTGAAAAGTATTTTATAAAGTTAAAATTATATTGTATTAAGATTATATTATTACAATAATTAAAGATTTTGTTACATTTTAAAAAAATTATTACAAACTTTACTCCTCTAAAATTTAACAAAATATAATTTATGCGCAATGCGTCTAGTGTATATATATATATATGTTGGGTCAAACTCCTCTAAAATTGGATATAATTCCTTTAATTTTGATCATTGACATTATTTTTTAAAATTTTAACCATTTAAATAATATAATTTTAAATCTTTATTATTTTATTTAATTAATTAATAATATATTATATTATGTAAATAGAAAATTTATAATATTTATTATGGTAATTGATCATGATTTTAATAATATTTGATGTATAAATTACTACTTTTGAAAAAATTTCAATTTTCAAAATCCATTTATATTGCAGATTTGTAGTTTAACAATGTCCTAAGAAAAAATCCTTATGAAATATACCATATTTCTATATCAAATCTTAATTAACCCTAAAGTCAAACTTAATCCTTATTCGAAGTTTAAATCTAATTCTAATTCTTATCTTAATTTTATTAAAATTCGTTTTAAAAAGTTGTTGTTAACCAAAGCTAAAAAAAAATAAAAATTACTTAGATAGAATTTTTAAGAGGATCAAGTCCACATATATCGTCTTATTATTAAAGAAAATCAAATGGAGAAAACTCTTGAAATATTGTTTGGGCTTGACTTAAGATTTAATTAAGGTAGTGATGTGAAATAATTAAGGACCTCCGCCGTCTGCACTGTAATCTAATATACGGTTTAAGATTTAACCCAGTGGTCTGGTTTAGTTGTCTGGCCAGGACAGGCCACCGACCTTGTATGTATTCTATAGAGTTTGATTTACAGGCCCACGTTAGTCCACGGCATAGGGAATATCCGAGAGGAGACGGCCAATGGTGAGGCCTCTGTACAGTTCCGCCCCACTTCACTTCCCACTCCTCTCTCGCCCCTGCACTTCTACTACACTAAGCAAATCCTTCCGGCTGTTTTCCTTCACCGTCAAAGCCGACTCCGGCGCCGTTGACATGGCCAGCCCAAACCACCACAATCAGAAGCCTCATACATCAATTGAAGTTGTCGGAGGGGCTCGTGACTTGTTCCTCCCAGCTTTTAATAATTTGTGCCATTCGTACAATCCGCACCCATTGATTGGTTGGAATCGCCACGTGGAGACCATATTCGCAGCAGTCTTCAGGTCAGTCCCTGACGTTAGGTATCGCCGGGAGTGCATCCGAACAAAAGACAACGGAGCCGTCGCCCTCGATTGGGTCTCCTGCAACGATCCTATCTTAGCCGCTGATTCTCCGATCGTCATTTTACTGGTTAGTTTGTTCATTTTCTTTGTTGTTACTTTGGTTAGTGGGATTCTCAGTTTATCACCATCAAATCGTGCTGGACCAGTAGGTAGCAAAAGGAAAACAATTTTTGGACGTGCACGCAATTGTATATATCTTAATGTAAATTTGATACCCAATGAAAGTAGTCTGAATGGTGAGATACTGCTTTTTAAAAATGGGTGGTTGTGCAGCCAGGTTTAACCGGAGGGAGTGAGGATTCATATGTGAGACATATGTCACTTAGAGCTCGAAGTAATGCATGGCGTGTTGTCGTCTTCAATAGCCGTGGCTGTGGAGATAGTCCTGTGACTACTCCTCAGGTACATCTTTTCTTGGTTCTATACCCCGCATTAAAAAATAACAAAATATAAAGAAAGCTTACTCTTAGCATTAGTCGTATATCAACTATAATTATGTGTTTGATGAATATCCATCTCCTTCTTTTACTTGAAAAGACGGTATGTATAGCATAGTTGGGCCTCAGTACTTCTCATGGATATATATATATATATATTTTTACACGAATTGCTTTTGTTTGTTGCATTATCTGCATTTCTTTCAAATTCAAATGGTTTCAGCTTGGACCTGCGATGAGTGTTTGCATGTTTGAAGATGGAAGATTAAGTGCCATGCTGCCTTGTCACAATGTTTACTTTATACATGTTTAATTCTCATGCATGTGAATTATGAATTACACTTTTGAGATGTTATAGCAAAAGTATGTGATTTTCTTAATGTAACTGATATGCAGTTCTATTCAGCTTCGTTTTTGGGAGACATGTTTGAAGTAGTCTCACATGTTACCAATCGATACCCAAAAGCTAATTTATATGCAGTTGGTTGGTCACTTGGGGCTAACATTCTTGTTCGTTATCTGGGTCAGGTAACATAACTATTTCTTCTTACAACCTCTTCCCTCCCTCTCCCTTTCAAAGCTTCAAATGAGTTTCTTGTGGGCCTTGTGGCCAAAATTCCATTGTCATTCATGTAACATGTAATTGTCCAATTTTTCGTAAAAGCTGCGTGATTCGTGAACGCACCAAATAGATATTTAATCATGTTGTACTGATCATAATTTTAGACCAGATTCATGTGGGTATAATTTGAATTGAAGGCTTAAAAGGAAAAATAAATGTATCAGGAATTCAGGATGTGAATTTGAGACAATAGAACAGATTCTTTTCTAAAAATGAAAAATTGAAGCATTATCTCTTACAAATTTTCAGAAAAAGAAACTTATTTAGAAGGATCTTGTTAGATAAATATGTTCTTTTTAGGGGGGAAACTCTGCATTTAGCTAATCCCACTCAATTAGCATGCTATTTGTTGAAGTCATTTCTTCAATTCCTAGACTGTATTCTTGTTAGGTGCTGATGTCTAGCAAGAAGATTATCTGATTTTGCTATTCTGGTTTAATAAGCTAGTTATTCTGGTTGTAATAAGCTAATTTTGGCTGCAATTTGTCTTTTTCTTGTTTCCACAGTTTGAGTACTTCCACTTCTGTGCAGTTACTGTACTTTTGTTTGCTTTCAGGAATCCAATGCTTGTCCTCTTTCTGGTGCTGTGTCATTGTGTAATCCATTCAATTTGGTCATAGCAGATGAGGACTTCCGTAAGGGATTTAACAATGTCTATGATAAAGCTCTTACAAGGGGTCTTCGCAAAATTTTCAAGAAGTAATAATTTGATTAGTTGGCTTCTGTTCTTGAAACTTACTTTTGCCCGAAGCTGATATATCTATTTACTAGAGCATCAATTGCCTTGGTTTTTGCAGGCATGCTTTACTCTTTGAAGACATGGCTGGTGAATATAACATCTCATTGGCTGCTCATGCTAAAACTGTTAGGGATTTTGATGATGGACTAACACGTGGTATGTATTTATTTACTGTTCATTTTCTTTTTCTTTTTTTCTTTTTTTCAGGCTGGGGCCTGGGGAGGGGAGGTAGTTCACTATGCTGTATCATGTGCTGATGTAAATCACAAGCGAAAACTTTGCAGTTTCATTTGGTTTCAAGTCAGTGGATGAATACTACTCTAGTTCCTGCAGTGCAGATTCCATTAAACATGTTTGCACACCTTTGCTTTGCATCCAGGTAATACTTCCATCAAGTATCACATTTCTAACTTAAGGGAAACAGAAAGGAACGTGTTATCTGAATCTCTTTATCGATGTTTAACTGCATTAATTATAATAGATATACCTCCATCTTTTCATGCGTGCCTTTAAGCATTATCATCATAATTAGCGAACAATAACTTTTAAAATAATAAACCTCTCTCTTTTATTTTTTGTGATTTCATGACATTTTGCTTTGTGGTAGAAGTGAACATGGTTGTCCATTTTGTTTCATCATTGATATTCTTTAATCTTCAGTAAGTAAGTATTGAGTTAATTATTGGTGTGTTGATCAATGAGATGGCATGTGGAATGTGAAAGCCCAGAAACTCTAAAGTCATAATTAGGTGCTAAATATATTGTACTAGTGTCAAAGTTGCACCCAGGTAATACTTCCATCAAGTATCACATTCCTAAACCTGTTATCTCAATCTCTCTATTGATGTTTAACTGCATTAATTATAATAGATATACCTCCATCTTTTCATGCGTGCCTTTAAACATTATCATCATAATTAGCTAACAATAACTTTTAAAATAAGAAATCTCTCTTTATTTTTGGTGATTTCATGACATTTTGCTTTGTTGTAGAAATGAACAAGATGGTTGTCCATTTTGTTTCATCATTGATATTCTTTAATCTTCAGTCAGTAAGTATTGAGTTAATTATTGGTGTGTTGATCAGTTAGATGGCACGTGGAATGTGAAAGCCCAGAAACTCTAAAGTCATAATTAGGTGCTAAATATGTTGTACCAGTGTCAAAGTTGTAGAAGCTCTGCTAGAACTTGCTATTGCTAAATTTTGAGATGATCTCATAGAATAATGCAATAAATTGGTGAGAATACGCTATATTATTAAATATTTTGATATGAGAAAATACAACATAATTAATTATGGGAGGATGTACATTTCTCATTTCCTATATAAATATGAAAATCCCGCTGCTCATTCATTGTTTTGCAACCATATTACTAGTTGCTGCCATGGCATGGAAGATTAGAAATGCGTTTCGTTGAAGTCATTTCGTATTGTTAGCAAGACCAGGTTTTCTCAAAGTTTTAGCATTAAAATTATGAGCTACAGTTATTTTAGAAAGCGTATGGTACTAGCCATCTCATAAGTGAATGATATACACCAAAAGGAAGGGATATGAAAGGTTCTTGAGGCACGGATCAATAAATTTTTCTAATTATATAAATTATTATATTTGGAACAGAGTGTAGACTTATATATCCTCCATTATTTACAGGCTGCAAATGATCCAATTGCTCCTTCTAGGGGAATTCCTCACGAAGATATCAAGGTATATGAAGTCCTCTTGGTCTATCTTACTAGTATCATTGAATATTCTAGACATGCAGTTCATATCCTTAAGGTTTTTCTTTCTTCCCTTTTTCTCTCTTTTCTGTAGCTAAAGGTAGTTGGGAAACACTTTGGTAAAAATTTAAAAATCTCAATACTGTGGATTGGGGATTATGCTTGTGAACACATACAGAAACTCACATGACCAAGACACCATCTCTTGCTATCCTTATCTCCTTCCCTTGTCCAGATCAACAAATAGAAGTGATTAATTTTAAGGGTTGCAAAACTGAATACTTATATGCTACAGTTATTGAACAACTTCGAACTTAAACAACAAGGTTCATCCAAATAATTGGGACTGGCTGTGTGGGTCCTATAAATGGATACACTTCTTCTATTTGTAAGTGTTATTGAACAACTTTTTTAATCAGCGTTCTTCCTTACTACCTTCTTTTGAAATGAACAGAGAAAGAATCGGAAAATAAGCTCTCTAACAAGATGGATAAAGGAATGAAGAAAGGAGGATAAAGGATCATCATAGGCATTAAAGGTAGAAAGCAGAAGAAAGAAAGAAAATGAGAAAAAGACTTTTAAAAAAATAATGAAAATGAGGAAATTAAATGGAAGAAAGAACTCAACAGTCGTGCTGCAATCTGCATATCTGACAATTGAATAAGATATGCTTGGTAAAAGATGATTTTTGCATTGTGCTCTACAAACCAGAATCAGCAAATCATCTCAAAAATGGTTGTGGTTCGTGGTTATCTTTGTCACTATTGCAGATACAAAAAAAAAAAAAAAAAACTACTTTTGCTCCCTGCACCATTGGTGCGGATTGGGATGTTTTGTGGTGTCAAGTATATCCTTCTCCCGGATCTTGTTTATTGACTCCGATCGAGTAAACTAGATTTGTTATTTATTGAAATCCCTTTTATTATTCTAGGAAAACCCAAACTGCTTGTTGATAGTGACGCCCAAAGGTGGTCATCTAGGGTGGGTTGCTGGTGTTGAAGCACCACGAGGATCTCCTTGGACTGATCCTGTAGTGATGGATTTCCTTCAGCATCTGGAGAGTGGAACTCTTAAGCCCCTTGTATCTAGTGGTAATCAAGTTGTGCATCAAAATTCGGAGGCCTTGCCACATCTGGAAGTATAGAATTAATTACTTGATTTTTTGTGCATACATTCTTCTATAACCTTCCCTGATTCAAGTGCAGACTGAATAAAGCCGGGGAGGCAATATTTTCCATAGAAACCGCAGCTTTGATGTGAGTTCCTTGATCGCTTATGGGGTCTTATAGTAACACAAGTTAGTCATGCATGTATTGCGAATAGTATTTGTGGAAACCGAAAAATTTATCTCCTACATCAAAATGATAATAATATCAATCAACGCTTGGCTGGAGCAACTTGGCAACTCACAGGAGACCATATTGACTAGGTGCTTGCGTACTTAATGGGAAAGACGATAAAGTGTTGAATATGGGATAATGATTATCTGCCAAATTTCGTAGGAAACCCAAAAGAATGATAATATGAATTTGATTAAATATGGAAACGGATAGAGATTGTGATTTTTCTTTTTGAGCTTGGGTCTAGGTACGTGTTTCTGGCTTAATTTCTGCCTTATCCAATTGTGACTTTGTAGATAAAGTTGAACTTTGTAGGTCCAGTCGTTGTATTGAATCCACGGGGGCAAACACTGATACTGATCATAAGTGGATACAGATGAGTGATGACAATATATTATTCTCTGTATTCATCCATACAATGAACCAAGTTCTTTTAAGTATTTGGAACAAATTGAGGATGGATTCCCACTCTTTTGGACATCATAATCGATCATCATGGAATATAGTTGGCATATGCGGCTTTTTTGATGTGGCTTTTCTTCACCACTTTGAGGATAGACCAATGAACGAAAAGTCGAAAAGTCTTTGTTTTCAGATAAACGAAAATGTTTGTAACTTTCATTCACGTGCACACATAGAAAGTCACATCCAATTGTGCTTCTTGGGGCCGGATACTATGCGTATTCCTGCAATACTCGTGTCTATGCGTAGCCCATGATGCGGAAGTAATTGTCTTTGCGCAATCCATGATGCAGAAGTAATGGACACATGGTGGCTTGATACAATGACAAGTGTACATACAATAAATTTGACTCTTCGTCATAAGAGACCAATACTTGCTAATGCTCATGCCTGTGATAGGTGTATTTGCTAGGTATTATACAGCCAGGTTTACAATACCCCTCAATACCAATTGTAGGTCATTTGCAAGTTAATCCCTTGCCCCTTGTGTTCAGTTGTCCTCAAAATCAACAAGCTGAAAAATGAAAAAGTTGCTACTGGTGGAAAATGCAAAACTATTATTTATAACTAAACATGGTCTTAATTGATTTCTTATGAAAAATAATAGAGAATTTGAAGTACAAAACGTAGCTCATACTAAATAAACGACATAATAAAATTTTTAACAGATTCTTCGCACCTACAGATGAAATATATAACTTATTTGAAACAATTAGAAAAGAAAACATGTAAAATGAACATTTGGGATGCTGTTTTGAAAGCAAAATAAAATCAAAACTTTTATGGCTATCCAAATTCATTATTGCACGATTAAACACTATCAATATCAAGTAACAATAAACAAAATTTCTTTCTTTTTCCTTTTTCTACCATTGACGTTTATGCCTTTTGCCTCCAAAATACAGTTATTAGAATGTAAATATTTTTAATTTTGAAATCCCAAGACGTATTATCACTACCAGAAAGAACCAACATATCACTTCCCACATTTTTTCGGGAACCAAACAGTAACAACATACCATTACATAATCACCAGGACCTTAACCATCCATGCAACAATCAATCACTAAACCCACTAAAACACTCACTGACTCAACCACCTAATTATTTACACACAAGGGACTAACTTGTAAATAACTTACAGTTGGTATTGAGGGGTATTGAATACTGGGCTGTATAATTCCTAGCAAATACATCTATCATAGACATGAGCATTAGCAGGTGTTGGTCTTTTTGGTCAAGAGTCACATTTATTGTATATATGTACACTTGTCATAGTATCAAGCCACATGTGTCCATTGCTTTTGCATCATGGGCTGCGCGCATAGATATGAGTATTGCAGGAATGTGCATAGTATCCGGCACCTTGCTTATATTATGCATGACTTTTTCTTTTTTGTTCTCTCTTCTTCATTTCTGATTAGTAAAATATGTTTTCAAGAATTATTCTAGACTAGTATGTACTAGCTAGGGTGAAATTAATTTCATAGCATACGTCTTAATTTGGGTGTTAATTACTACCGTTGCTGTCTTTTTTCACGCAATTTTTTATTTTTCTAACAACTGTTCCTTCTTGCGTAATAAATCCCATTAAATCAACCTAATTAACCCGAAAATTATAGCTTGACTTGGGTTTACTAATCAACAAACCGACATAAATAAAATCATTGAAGCCAATTAGTCCAAAGAAACTGATCCATCCAAATACGTGTACGTAAACCCGTAATTTGTTCGTGACATGAAGAAAATGACCAGATTCACTGTACCTAGTTAGGAAACAAAGAATAAAATTTTCTTGAATAGGCAAAATCCTTTTTCTCCATCCGTTATGCAAAATTTTTTCTGTTTCTCAAATTTTCTTCCTGACATCCTGGCCATATATAAACTTACATACATATACGATTTGTTTACGTGTTCCTTTTTAATTTCTCATTTTGGATGTATTATTATATTATTATTATATCGAGTTATACTAGGAGTTGCCTTGCCTTTGTAGTCTGTACTATATATATATATATATAGTTAGCAAAGCCTCTCCATCCTTCACCATCCCCCTCCCACCCATCTGATCTCTTAATATATTATATCTATTTATCTCTCTTGATTCCCATTATCTCTATCAATCTCGGTCGGTCGCTCACCCTATTCGGCTCTTTTATCTTAACATCTCCATCGATGGCCGAAACCAGAAGCTTTGTTTTCCCTACCAAGAAGCGTAGCCTGACCGACGATATGGATGGGGACCGTCATGTGGCATCCAAGAAATCGACGGCCAGGTACGTCGACCCGGAGGCAGCATTAGCAACTTCCCGCCACGAATTTGGCGAGCACGGTGGGGTCAACATGTCCATTGAGGCATCCGCCACCTTCACCGTCATGGAACCCGAGACCATGCGCCGTATGTTCGCCGGAGAGCTTGGCCCCGACCGTGATTTTTTCATCTACAGTCGTCACTTTAACCCGACCGTATTGAATCTGAGCCGTCAGATGGCTGCCTTGGAAGGCACGGAGGCCGCATATTGCACGGCCAGCGGTATGTCCGCAATTTCATCGGTCCTGTTTCAGCTATGCAGCGGCGGCGGACATGTGGTGGCTTCCAGAACCCTGTATGGTGGTACCCATGCACTGTTGACTCACTTCCTACCCAGGACCTGCAACATAACGACGACGTTCGTGGACATAGACAACCTGGCCATGGTGAGGGATGCCATCGTCCAAGGGAAGACCACGGTGCTGTACTTCGAGTCCGTCTCCAATCCAACTCTGGCGGTGGCTAATACGCCGGAGCTGTGCAGGGTGGCCCATGAAAAGGGAGTGACTGTAGTGGTGGACAATACCTTCGCGCCCATGGTGGTTTCACCGGCTCGTCTGGGAGCGGACGTGGTGGTCCATAGTATCTCTAAGTTCATCAGCGGTGGGGCCGATATAATCGCAGGTATCTCTGTCGTTTTCTTTTCTTGTTATTGTTCTTAGATCGTACACGTGTCTTTTGCTTTCCAAGAATACCATCATCGCTCCTAAACAAACCATAAACGTGTCCATGAATGTCCTGACCTGCACATTTTTTTTTATTTTTTTTGACAAAAGAAAGATAATGGCACGGGTCATGTGATGACAGAGCAGAGCTAGTCCTTTCCTTCACTGTATAACTTTTGTCTATTGTTCTTATGATTCTATATGGTGATGGTGATGGTGATGGTGATGGTGATGGTGGGTAATTAATCGATTTCTTGTTTGTTTGTTTTTGTTATCTAAATGGATAGATTCTCTTTTTGTAAACTGTTGATGATTGGCTAACTAGAACTAGAACAACATCAAGTATTATACTAAATTTAAATTATATTTCAAAATAGTTTTAAAATTTAATTTATATATATTTTATTTATTATCTGAAAATATTTTATTTATATATATATTTAATTTATAATCTGAATATGCACTGTGCATATACCTTTTTTATTTAAGTAAAAAATAATAATTAAAAATATGGCATCAATGCTACTTGCTGATTTAATTTAAATATAAATTTGCTCTAATTTATTTATAACTGACTAGCTCTAAGAAATAATGAAGAAAACATTCAAAAATTAGTCATTGTGATAATTTTTTGATATTATATTTCTTAAAGTTAAGTCTTATAAAATGAAGCTAAAACAAATTAGATTAGTCATGTACTATTATTATTTGTTAATTATAAAAAGTGAAAATAAATTAAGAATATTTTGTTAAAGGAAAAATATTTTAAAAAATATCAAACAATGGTGCAAAGATATGAAAGATTTTAGAGATACAAAAAAATTTGAATCATTTTGTAAGCGAGGAAAGAGCATAGAAGAGAGAATATAATAGAAATTAACTTGAAAAAAATAGAAACCCATTTATATTTTGTATAATTGACTTAGAAGAGATGTAAGAAGATTAGTAAGTGATGTAACAAAATATTATAAGTGCAAAAAAAAATTGATAATATGTAACACTATATTTTTAAGTATTAATTATATTATGTTTTATAGATATATATTTATTGTTATTATTATCAGGGGCTATATGTGGGCCTTCGAGTCTAGTGAATTCCATGATGAACGTTCACCAAGGGGCTCTAATGCTATTGGGCCCTACCATGAACGCAAAGGTTGCATTTGAACTTTCGGAGAGAATTCCTCATTTGGGCCTGAGAATAAAGGAGCACAGCCGCAGGGCACTGGCTTTTGCAACGAGGCTTAAGAAAATGGGGCTGAAGGTAATTTACCCAGGCCTTGAAGATCACCCACACCACGCCCTTTTGAAATCAATTGGCAACAAGGAGTACGGGTATGGTGGACTTCTGTGCGTTGATATGGAAACCGAAGAAAAGGCGAATCGCTTCATGAATTATTTACAAAACTATGCCCAATTTGGGTTTATGGCAGTTAGCTTGGGTTACTACGAGACTCTCATGTCTTGCTCCGGTAGTAGCACAAGCAGTGAGATGAATGCGGAGGAGAAGGAGCTTGCTGGCATATCCCCAGGTCTAGTCAGAATGTCTGTGGGATATATTGGGACATTGGAGCAGAAATGGAGCCAGATGGAAAAGGCACTGAATAAAATGCAGGATCATGGCTTATTATTCAACAAAACCTGAAATGAAATGAACGTTACTACTGCCAACTCCATATAATATATAATATATAATATGTATAGTGTAATTGTAATTAGTTTGTTTGTGCTCAGTAATTTGGATGTAATCGAGCAGTCCATGCTTTGGTGAATGCTTGTTTTACCCTTTTGCCACATAATCTTGACACTTGACAGTGGTAGTAGATCCTCTTCATTAATTGTCTACTCTGTTTTAGGGCAGAGCGTCTATATTTGAACCAATAAAAGGAAACACAAAAACTAATTAAAATTCTCAATATTGATGATTATTTTGTATTCAGAATTGTGAGCGCTGAGAAAACCTTTTCAAGTCCATCCAACTTAACGAAAGCATTGCTAGGGTAATACCGTAAATACACGAATCAAGAAAAGGCCCAATCGGTTCATGTTTTTTATTGCTTCAAATAAACGACAAGTATCTGATGTAATAGAGGTATCCCATTCTAAATTCAAAGCCGCCCACGTTTATAATTTTTTTAATTTGAAGTTTGCAGATTCTAACATTTAATCTCCCATGCACCTAGCACGAATAAAATTCTCAAAGCATGCGAAATTCCTTTTCATTTATATATCAATGAAATAAGTTGATTTCTCTTAGTGTTTTAACAGTATTTTTTCTTAGTTTTTTACGAGTATTTTCATATTTTTTTAATTTAAACCTAATATTGTTATTTTTCTGTGAGCTCGAATCTCTAATCTTACCACATATAATATTTATTATGATAATTTGATTATGTTTTCGAATGTTATTAAATATATAAATTACTACTTTCTTAAAATTTATTATTATTTAACAAATATTCTTAAAATATAAGTCAAAAAAACCTATAATTAATGATCAGGTATCATGATGGGAATCTTTAGTTCATCCTCTTTTTCAGTTTTCTGTTTCTGAAAAGCAACAGAGGAACCAATTTGAAGGGAAATGTATGTCAATTGTCAAGTCATTACTACAAGAAATTGCATGTTGCATATATAATAATGGGTCTTGCTAACTAAGGGTTTTGGTTAAAAATTAATTAGGTGTATTGAAAATCTATCCAAGCTATAAATCTCATATTAAATTATATCATCATTATATTTTTTTCTATAATTAATACTAATTATTAAAATGACTTAAACAATCTTCTAAAATATATTATAATTTTTTAAACTTTATCTCCTCCTCTGTTTGTCTTTTTTCTTCAAAAGATACTGGTTAGCAAAACCCATTGAGATCTGTAGTGTGGATAAATTTCCAACACCCATAATTAATACCTTGTGTTGTCAGTTGTGGGCTTTTATTTTTGTCAAAAAGGGAAGGAGGGAAAAGGAAGGAAACGTAAAGCCAAAAATTAAAACGTGGTTGCAAACGTGCAATCCAAATCCGACTAGAGAAACTGAATCCAATGAATAGATAAGCCAGCTAGCCTGTCTTATACGGACGGACACATGCTATATACGTTCGATGCGATGCATTTGCTAGAACACACAGTTATATATATATATATATATATATACATATCCTAAGAAAAGTTCATTAAGTTGCATGGTTGGTTCTTCAATTTCGCAGGTGCCCCCTGGACATATGTATATATACTATTCAGCCAATCTTCATCACTCCTAACTAAGCCGAAGACGAAGACGACATAATTAACAGTTTAATTTAGCTCTTGCTAGCCACATCTGATCTGATCCGGTCCGATCTGATCTGAACTGATCATCCCTGTCATATCTTCGGCCATGGATAACGTTGAGGCAGAGAGGCAGAGGAGACAGAACCTTAATCGTAGGTTCTATGAGCTTCGGTCCGCGGTTCCAAAGATTTCCAAGATGGACAAAGCGTCTCTTCTTTCAGATGCAGTGACATACATTAATGAACTCAAGGCCAAGAATAAGGAGTTGGAGTCCAAACTGCAACATGTCCAAAATTTATCTAATTGTGTCACTCATGGTGCTGCTGCAGATCATTATGCAAAAGCAAATACAGGAATGGGACTAGTGGTTGAGGTGAAATTTGTGGGAAGTGAAGCCTTGATAAGAGTTGAGTGTCCGAATATGATGATGAATCACCCGGCAGCAAGGTTAATGGATGTACTGAGAGACCTCCAGTTACAAATTCATCACGCCAGCATATCAAGCGTCAAACACCTCATGCTTCATGATATTGTGGTTGGAGTTCCTGAACAAGGTTTCATGACTATGGAGGAGGCTATGAGAATTGCTATTTTGCGAAGGCTGCTGAGCAATTAATTCATCATGATCATGCATCATTCATCATTTTTCTTTCTTATAATTAATGTTAATGTTAATTAATGTTCTCTAATTCTTCTTGTCTCTGCATGTGTTTGGTTTCGCCCTCTAATCGCGTTACCTGATTTTAGAGTGTGTTTTCTGATTGCAATTTTGATTATTGTGTTGTTTGCACAAAATCTCAAATTCTGAATTCAATTATGCAGTTTGTCTGAACAGATTGCTAGGTTTCATTTTATGATCGATCCAACTGCATAATTCAGCATATTTTGGTGTTGCGCTTAATTAATTTTGATATTTGGCAACAAAGAAAAAAAATTCAAGTGTTGGAGTTGCTCCAAATCTCCTCCCATTTTTGCAACAAGGGTTATGTGATATTTGTTATCGATATTGACCTTCACATTGTTGACAACCCCAAATATGTTTCAAAGTTGTTGTCACTGGCATTCGGAATTGATCGAAAATCGATCAAAGATTTGAGTGATGTATATCGACTTGCTTTATTGGTGATTTAATTTAGAGAACAGTATTTCACTTTTTCAATCATTTGTCATGATTATTTAAGGATAGCTATTGGCTTAATATTTAAATTCTAGGAAAGTTGTGAGGCTATAAATATTGGCTTAAGTTGTTATTTGCAAAGGTTCATGGCCAATCAATCTAATTGCAACTTATTCTTTTTTTTTTTTTTTTTTTGTCTTTCATTATGCTTTGTTTTACTTTTCATTTTAATGTTCTTCTTCATTTTTTAATTTAAGCATTCAACGCTTTTGCAGCTAGTACTTTTTATTATTTAGGACTTGACCAATAACCCAAAATTGTTCACAATTGTTTGATTACAAAACTTGGAACAGTTTCTTGGCACGCCCGGTGAGACATTTTAATTAAGATATTAAAGAAAGTTAGGAGCCAGGGTTCCTCAAACTATGAACAATAAAAAATTTCAAGATTTGCTAGAAACTAGAGATATAAAGGTATGAATTATGACCAACAGTGTAGAAAGTTTGGCGAAAATATTTGTGAGATAGAGATTTATTGTAATGATAGTGAAATTTTTTTTGTTGCTTTCACTTGTGGTTTATTTCTCAATTGGAGAGTTTTCCACATAAAATATTGTATGTTATTTTTATGTTGCCTACAACTTTACAGAGTAGTGTGGTGTTACCCTAACAATAGGTATTAGAGCCAAGGTCCCGAGCAATAGTTTGAGATGGACAAAATTTGCAGGCACTAAGTTTGAGGTGGAGTTATTTGATGGGAAGAATAATTTCAATTTGACAACGTTCTATGAAGGATGTCCTTGTGCAATAAGAATTGCATAAAGTCTTGAAGGTAAGAAGCCGGAGAAGATGAATGATGATAATTAGGAAAAATTGGAGATGAAGGTTGTGGGTACAATTCATTTGGCTCTAACTCTAGAGGTAAAGTATAGTATTTTGAATAGAAATTCCCCAATAAAATTGGAGATGGGGCACGTCTAGTTTTATTGTAAGAAGATAAAGAGTGATATGAAGAATTTAAGAAGAAAAGTGAGAAGACTGAGGTCACTATCTCATTTGAGGATGAGAATTTAAGTGATGGTGATTCTCTCGTGGTTAGAGAAGTTGAGAATTTTTTGAATGATTCTTGGGTTTTTATACTCTACATGCCCTTTTCATATTTGTTCGAATAGAATTTGGTTTGTTACTTGTAGATAAAGTGGATGAACTATTGCATTCCAATAATGATGAGTTAGAAGTTATTGGTGTTGACAATGTAAGAGTTAAGATGCATGATGATAATAACAAGACTTTGCGTGACATTAGGTATGTTGGATTCTCTTGGTTATGAGTACTCTGTGAAATGTGGAGTTATGAAAGTTAGTAGAGATTCTCTTGTAGTGATTAAAGGAGAGAAAAATGGTAGAAATGTGTACAAGTTGAATGGAAATATAATGAAAAGAAATAATCATGATGGAGTTTGAAAATAAGTTACATGCAAGGTGGAATGTGGTAGTTCAGTCATGAAAAGAGTTTATTTTGCTGGAAAGTTTATTGAAGTTTTTCCTATTGAAAAGTTCAAGTATGATTTAGACAAAGTTGAAATTTGCAACTCGTTAGTTGTTACGGTAAGGCGAGATGACAAAAATTGATTTAATTTGATAGAATTTAAGTCAAGGTTAAGATTGTTGGGCTTGTGGCTTAAATTATAAAGAAAAAAGAAAGATTTTTTTATTTTTTATTTATGCTATTGGGTTACGATCTATAAGTAGGGTTAAGTTTTTGCCAACATAGTGTAAATATGAGCAGGGTGTGTAACTGTAGTAGTAGAAGAGACAAAGAAGAAGAATAACCACAAAGTAAAATGTGTGCTATTCCTTATGAAGTTTTTTGTGTGAGATGGGTTATTGGTTGTAATTGAGATTTGAGTTTGTGAGATAAATATTTGTATTAGAAAGAAATCTATAATCTATTTGATTGATAGTTAATTTTTTTTGTCATTTTTATCCATGATTTTTTTTCTAGTCAGAGGATTTTTCATGTTAATTCATAATATTTTCGATATGTATACGATTAAAATTTTTAATTCAAAAGATATTGAAAACTAAAATAGAAGAGTAAGATGGAAAAGATACAAAATTAATAAAGGCGAGTAGAAAAATATTTCACTTTTACTCGTGGAATTTTTACGTCGCTTGCCCTAATCCACAATGTTTTCAATATGTATATGATATATATTTTTATTTTCAAACTAACCGATACTATATCAAGAAATTACATATTAATCCTTGAAAGCTTGTGTTTGAGAGAGACAAATGAAATGAAAAGAGAGTTACAGAAATGTTGATGAAAAGTATTGCTATATATTTTTAACATACAAATTACGTGCTTATTTTATATTGTTTAGTTTGGTCACTTAATATGTTATGTTGAATTTCGGTTAGTCATGTTATTTTTCGTTACCTTTATAATTAAGGTAAGTTATATAGAAGATGATGACAAAGATTATATTATTAAAGTTTGAAAAATATGGATGAAAAGATATTTCCTCATCATAAATTAGAGTAAAAGCATAATTTATCTTGCATTTTATAGCTAAGTTGGTCTCCAGCTATGCAGTGTCTCTATCCTAGTGCAGCATGCTATATTTTAAATTGAATTGTTTCGAACATTTGGATTTTCATCATCATCAGTAAAAAGTATAGGTATTGATCTGTGTAAAATTAAAGTAGGTTTTCCACGTATCTTTCTTTAGATCGCTGCTGTAATATACACTTTGTTCTTCTCTCTCTCACTTTTTTCTTGCTGATAGGGATCACACCATGTAATTAATACCAAGCTAGGGTCCTCTTACATTTTTTTTTCTTTTTCTTTTTCTTTTTCTTTCTCTTTTCTCTTTTTTCGTCTTTTCTTGTTGTTAATACTAGCTTTTAACTGGGGAATTACGAAAGCTCCCAGAATCCCACCGACGATTACCTCCCTCCAAATTAAAGTAGCCACACCCATGCATATATACATTCACACATGTAGATATATATTTAATTTAAATAAATAAATACATGAACATGATGCATGGGTAGAGAGAATTATAGTCTGTCAAGTCAAATGGGAAACTGCTTGTTTGGGGGCTTGGGAGATGTTAATGGAGGGGTGATCAAGGTGATAACATCCAATGGAGGCGTCATGGAATTGTATGCTCCAATAGCTGCATCTTCAATCACCAACCAATTCCCGGGACACAGCCTATTCCGAAGCCATGATCTCTTTTGGAAACCACTCTCTCATTACGAGGAGCTATTGCCAGGCCAAACATACTACTTGCTGAATCTCAACAACAACATTAACCCAGCTGATCATGGTCATGATCATAATCAGGACCAAGTTGTCCGACAAGGACACATTCGATCAAAAAGTATACCTACCATTACAACGTCGCAGCTCCCAGCCCCATATAATTATAGGATGTCATTGGATTACCAAGGCCTAGGATTGCTCAGGAGGTCTTATACAGAAGCCAGCAGCAACTTTACTACTAGTAGTTATAGATCTGGTAATTACTATGGCAGCAGCAGTGGTGCTAGTACTAGCCAGTACTACTAGTGGGATTTGGAAAGTGAAGCTGGTGATAAGCCCGGATCAGTTGCTTGACATATTGTCTCAAGAGGGTAGCACCCAGGAGTTGATAGAGAGTGTGAGGACTGTCGCCAAATGTAGTACTCCTAGTACTACTAATAATGGAATAATAGGTGCTGGTAGTGGTGCTCCCGATGCAAGTGCCGGTGCGGCCTTAATTTCTGACCAGTGGAGCCTTTCAAATAGTTGGAGTGCCTCCTTTAAGAAAGATCATGCTCTAGTTGTAGACATTTAGTTAGTTCCACTACTATATTATATAATATTACTATGCCAAATGATTATCCCAGTTTTATGTGTTCTTTTTTTTCCTTTTGATCATTTATTTATGACATGATGCATTAGTTGTCCAGTTGGAAGCTTGGCGTGAAGAGTGAAGACCCTTAATAAATTCTGGGCAGTTTGGGATAGATGAAGACGATCGACACCCCAACTTCAGGAGCAGGGTAGCAAGCAAAACTTATTACAAGGACTTGATAATACCTTTTTTTTTTTTTTGTCATGAGTATTTTTGTAATTTTTATGTTTAATCTTAATCTTGTTTAAAATTCGTGACTACTATTTTCATGAATACTTTTCTGCTAACTCGAACCCTTCACATTATAAATGTCTTACAATCTCTCAACTCAATAATGCTTTACTAATTAAAATACAATTTAAAATTTTTGTAATGTAAAGTAAAAATACTTATTTACAAACTCTAAACTAATGACTTACTAATTAAAATATAATTTTAAAATTTTGTAATATAAAGAAAAAGTACATATTACAAGCATTTTTAAATTTTATTTAATATTCCAGATGTAATAAATATAATTTTAAATTTAAATTTTTGTAAAAATAAGAATGTAAAATTAAGAAACCGACTAAAATAATATATTGTCAACCTTCTATTAATATTTTAGGACACCGTTACATTGGAGTATAAATAATTATAATAAAATTTGATAATTATGAAATCAACCCGAAAGTCAATAAACCCTTTCAGTTCCGGCCGTTTGTACTCCAGATGCCATTTTTGTCCGTGAGAAGCAGAGATCGCAACAATTTTGACACAATAGGATGCACAATCTCTGACGTAACCATTGCCTCTGTCTACCTTAATTTACGAACCTCACCAAGGATGGACAGAGTAGCATACAGTACAGATTAATCATCGTGTATCGTAACCTTAATCTCAAGGTAGAGTTTTTCAGGTACGTACCATTGAAACTTCAATTCGACGCGAACTAAGGCCCACGCCTACCAGTATTCGCGCATCAAATTTGCTATTCGAGTTGGTATAGGATTTGTATATCGTTTGTGGGAACAAAGCTATGGTTGGGTTGACGGCACTTGGACTGTGGATTGCGTATGTGGTGTTAACTTCGATGATGGGGAAGAGATGGTGAATTGTGACGAGTGCGGTAGTATGGGTCCATACGCGGTGCTCTCAATACGTGAAGGGAGATGATGTATTTGCTTGTGACAAATGCAAAAGCAAGAATACCCGGAATGATACTGAGGAGACTGAGGTTGCTCAATTGTTGGTTGATCTTCCGACTAAGACCATGAGAATGGAGACCTCATTTGCATCTAACGGGCCTTTACGCCGCCCATTTAGGCTTTGGACAGATATGCCCATAGAGGAGACGGTACATGTTCAGGGAATTCCAGGTGGTGACACTTCGCTGTTTGGGGGGCTGTCTTCAATTTTTACTCCTCAACTGTGGAAATGCACTGGGTATGTTCCCAAGAAGTTCAATTTTCAACACAGGGAATTCCCTGGTTGGGATATGAAGAATGGTAATTCCAGAATGGAACAAGAGAATGAGAGTCTTGTTGATAAAGGTGCTGGTGTTCTATTCTCTTTATCGAAAGTGGGTGTCTTGGCTACTCCTGTAGGAACTTTGGCTGGTATGAGGGACGAGGAAAATGGTTTTTACAGGAAGGCATCTTTAAAAGTGATGAAGAAGTGGAGGGGCGACAATAAAGAAGGTCCTAGGCTTGCCTAGCATGACATGAAAGAGAGAAACTTACTCCGTCCTCTTGTGATGCATTCTGATGAGCGGAATAAAGAAGATTATAGGACATCCAGAGATCGGAGTGGGAAGATGAGTACTAGATCTTCGGACAAAGAGGCAGATGCCAAGAGAAGTTCAAATTCTTCTAAAACTGGTTATAACATTTACCTTTTGAATGATTTTGTGCTAACTGTATTATTGTTGTTATTGTCAGCAAAAAACAGTTACTTTTGTATTCCATCATTCTATTACATCCTATTGTTGAGGGAAAAAAGATTTAGCCATGGGTTGAATCGTACCCTACTTAATTTGTATTTTGTTGACTCCATTTTTTTTCCTCGTTTGTTTTAGTAGTAGCGTTTACACCTGCCACTTATACAAAACAATTGGAATTTCATGAAGACAGAGGTCCGAAGGTTTTCAAAGCTAACACAGTGGAAAACAATGTGGAGGAGCCCAACATCAATATACCACCATCAGCTGACGGCTCTTCAGAAGCATTATGCCCTGACGTGTCCAGACAAGGTATATCAGTTGGAGCTGTACTAAAAGAAGTTGAGACTGGCAACAAAGTTCCTACAGTAGTTGATATTTCCCCTAGAACTGATGATGATGTTATGTCAATCTTAGAACACAACGATGATGGAAATGCTTCTGTAAAAGAAGAGGTATGATCCACTGTCACTTGCATCTTCCATAAAGTTTAATATATGACTCTATTGAATTCGTGACCATATGTGGGTATTTCCCAACCTCTGTTTGTTATATGTCAAGGGAAGGCAGTTGGTTCTTATATTATTAACTTGTATGCTATTCACTTGTTTCATAACTGATGATCTCTTGCTGACAGCAAGCTGTAACACAAATTTTTATAGCATAAAAATGTAACTAATGGCTATGGAAATTAAGTAGATGAGAGAGATCAGTAAGGTATGTGCTCATGCGTAGGGTTTTAGGTGATTTACCTGAAAAGGAGGGAAGGAGATGTTTTGATTCTTTTGAAACATGAGCATACTATAATAGTTTGAGAAACTCCTGTAGGACTTCAGAATATGCCATTATCTCATATCTTTGGAATTTCCATTACTGGACTAAAATTGTGAAGCAGAAATAAGGCAATTGAGCTTGGAAGATGATTGACAAGACAGAATCTACCACTCTTCTGAATGCTACCTTAACTATAAGGATGAACTTTAAAGATCATAGGCCTTGGTTGATCAGGAAAAACCATAAAGTATGCTGAGAACTTTCTCCATTTGATTCAGTCATCATATGAAAAGCTTTTAATGGTTTTAAGTTAGAACTCTACACTGTTATGCATAAATTTGAGTTTGCAAAGTATATATTCTTGGCTGAATGATGTCAGAATTTCGGAGTGAGAATTTCAGTATCTTATGGTCTATGGTTATTAAATAAAAGGATTTAGGGCTATTAGTATGATTAGGCTTTGATTTGGATAAAGTTCTAGGGTAAACACAGATAAAGAAATTGATGGCTGCAGTTTCTGAATAGCAGGGAATTCAGGTTTTAGATGACCTGAGATAGGGTTCTATGAGAGTTAAAGATGGGAAACTTTTTAGGAGGACCCTTAGAGGGTAATAGGATGGGAATTTATTTGGGGTGCAATTGAAGAGAGAAGAGAAAATTTAGGTGGCTTTCTGGGTCTGTAAGCAGTACCTTCTCATATTATCGTAATTCAGTCTTAATTCTCTCTATAAACCTAGAAGTACTGGTATGGGAATGTGTTCCTGGTAACATATGTACTGGTCCGGCTATTGCAATTCTTGACAGCAACTAGCTGATCAACAAGTGAAGTTGGATCCAAAACCTAAAAGAACTGGAGCTGCCCAAGTCATAAGAAGGGTATCTAAATAAGACTCAACTCAACTAAGCCTTAAATCCCAAACTAGTTGGAGTCTGCTATATGAATCATTTTCCTCCATTCGCATCGATTCGAGACAATATTTTTAGTAATCCCTAGAGCATCCATATCTTTCTCGATAACTATTCCTCTTGTAAGTTTCGGTCTCCTCTTACCACGTCTAACACCTGTACGAAGTCACATTTTTTAACTACTGCGTCTATTGGCCAACATTAGATATGTCCAAACCAACATAAGCGATTCTCCCTTATTTTATTCTCAATAGGTGCTACTTTCACCTTCTTACGTATCTCTTTCATTCCTTTATTCTATCCTTTCTTGTATGTCTAGCCATTCATCTCAATATTCTCATTTTGGCTACTCCTATCTTATGCGAGTGTTGTTTCTTTACTGCCCAACATTCGATACCATACAACATAGCTCGTCTTACTGCTGTCCATGTAAAATTTTCCTTTCAATCTATTTGGGATTTTAGGATCACATAAAACTCTCGAAGCACTTCGTCACTTCACCCACCCTGCCTTGATCCTATAGTTTACATCATGCTCAATTACGTCATCTTTAGATTCTAACACGTTCCTCCACATTTCTAATTTGGAATTTAAACTTTTTTTAGTTTCGTCTACCAACACGATATTATCGGCAAACAGCATGTATCATGAAGTGTTATCTTGAATATTATAGGTAAGCTCATTTATGACTAAAGCAAATAGGTAAGGGCTTAAGGATGAACCTTGGTGAATACTTATCGTGATCGGGAACTCTCTAGTCATACTATCTACGGTCCATACTCTAGTCATTACTCCCTCATACATACCTTTAATAACTTTTATATATTTAGTCGCGATCTTATTCTTCTCGAGTACCCACCACAAGACTTATCTTGACACTCTATCATACATTTTTTCTACATCAATAAAGGCCAAGTGAAGATCATTTTTTTTAATCTATTTTTCTCTATTAATCTCCTAATTAAGAAAATAGTCTCTATTGTAGATCTTCCCGGCATAAACCCAAATTGATTCTCAAAAACTAGAATATCATTCCTAAGCCTATGCTCAATCACTCTCTCCCACAACTTCATTGTTTGGCTTATAAGTTTTATTTTTTGATAATTCGTACAACTTTAAATATCTCATTTATTCTTATAAATAAGGATTAACGTACTCTTTCTCCACTCATCGGACATTTTCTTGATTACTAAAATCTTGTTAAAAAAACTTGTAAGCCAAGTTACTTCAATATCTCCTAGGCATCTCCAAACTTTTATTGGTATATCATCTGGGCCCATTGCCTTACCATTCTTCATCTTATGAATAGCTTCTTTAACCTCCTGTACTCTAATCCAACGAACAAATCTGCGGTTCGTATTATCAAATGCCTCATCAAGGTCCCCAATATCACTCATTGACTCTCTATTAAATAAAGTATTGAAATAAGTTCGCCATCTCTCATTAATCTCGTCTTCCTTAACTAAAACCCTATCAGCCTCATCCTTAATGCACTTAATACAATTTAAGTCTTTAGTTCTTCTTTCCCTTTGCTTGGCAATCCTATAAATATCTTTCTCTCCATCTTTTGTCTCTAACTTTTGGTAAAGTCCTTCACAAGCCTTGCTTCTAGCTTCCCTAACCGCTTTCTTAGCATCTTTTCTAGCTTTTCTAAAACATTTATAGTTATCTTCATTTCTACACTTGTGTAATTTTTTATAACTTTCTTTTTCACCACCATGTCTTCTTAGTTGGAGGTCCACGTCCTAAAATTTCTCCTAACATCTCTCTAGCCGTATTCTTGATACGACTCGCCATCTCATCCCAAATCACATTAGGCTCACCCTCCACCCTCCATGGATTACCCTGTAACATTTTTTCTTTAAAAAAAACCATCTTCCTTCCATTCAAATTCCACCATCTAGTCCTACTACACTTATTACTTCTATACTTTTGCTTCCAACGCTTAACACCAATATCCACAACCATAAGTTTGTGCTGAGACACTAAACACTTGCCAGGTATAACTTTACAATCCTTACAAACCGCTTTATTAACCCTCCTAGTCAGAAGAAAATCTATTTGGCTCTTATTCGGCCCTCTACTATAGGTGACTAAGTGCGACTCTCGTTTCTTAAAGAATGTGTTAGCTAAAATCAAATTATACGCAGCCGCAAAATCTAAAATAGACTCTCCACTCTCATTCCTATCTCCATAACCATAATCTCCATGTACTCTCTCAAAATTCTCGTTAGTACTTCCTACATGACCGTTCAAATCTGCACCAATAAACAATTTCTCTCCTAAAGGTACTCCTTGGACTATCTCTTTTAAATTATCCCCAAAAACCTTCTTTGTAGATTCTTCCAGTCTTATTTGTGGAGCATAGGCACTAATGATATCGAAGGCCTCCTTGTCTATCATCAATTTCACTAAAATTATTCTATCACCTTTCCTCTTAACTTTAACAACCTCATCCTTTAAATTTCTATTTATAATATTCGCCACTCCATTTCTATTTCTAGTTACCGGTATACCACATCTTGAATCCTGTTCTCTCTATCTCTCTAGCCCTTTCTCTTACCCACTTAGTTTCTTGCAAGCAAGCAATATTAATTCTCATTCTTCTTATAATATCTATCAGCTCTCTTAATTTACCAGTAAGAGTCCCTATTCCAAGTAGCTATGCGAATCTTATCCTGGACTAGCTTCTTTACCCACACTCGATGCGAGAACACTTGCTCATTTTGCACTACACTCGGGCGCTAAAGTAGCACACCTACTAAGGATGTGATGACCCAATCCTTACTCATTTTTCACTATACCTGGGATCTGATGCAGTGCATCGCTAGGAGGGTTACACCGTAATGAATATTCGGTAGGATTCATCATTATAGGATTTGACTAGTTTTACGCTAGCCGTCAACCTATTACAACTCTCCTCCTTTATCCAGGCTTAGGACCGGTAGAGTAATCTCTGGCGAAAGTTTAGGGTACCTGAGTAAGACTGAAAAAATAATAATATTATGGGGTACTTGTACCATATATATCTTGCCCTACTTAGGCCATGCAAGATGTGTATATGGCATCTCCCCAAGCATACTGGTGTTTCATAGCTCAAAATACAAAGAAATATATGTAGGCAAAGATGAAATACTATTCCTGGTTGGATTTTGCTCTCTAAAATTATTAACTTCAGGAGTACCCTAATTTACATAAATTAAAGGCCACAATAAAATCTTAATCTTCTACTAGTCCAGAAATGAAAGCTACCATGATTGTTCAGCGAAACTAAATGTACCGAATGCACTTAGAGTTCTGGAACTAATTGATTGTTGGACTAGTAGTGTAATAACTGCCAAGGAAACATCCTTTAGACCTACAGGAATTTTATACACACTTGGGCTTCCAAAGAGGTTGATTGAACCATCTTTAACCAGCCAATGACATTGCTGAAAGTGTTATCATGGGAACCTTCACTTTAGTCAACTTGCTAATATATAGTGATTATTATAACTTAAAGGTCATGCATCATGCATAATTACGCTCTTGTCTTTTGTTGTGAGCTTTGAGATTTTATATCCTATTGTCTTTTAATGATAAGTCATGTTCCTAAAACAAGGGAGAGGGCCAGGCAGTTGATATTGCAAATGATAGCATAGCTGTTAGAAGTGCAGTCCATCCGTCCAGCAAAGATACTATTGTACGAGAACTTAAGGATAATCAGGTTCAAGAATTTGATAGTGACATGTCTCCAAGCTGTGTTCAGCCTAACTATAAGGTGAAGAGAGAGGAAGAGGATGTTAATTCCAGGAAGATCTTGATTTTTGAATATTCTTCCGATGTAAAAGATAAAGGGATTTATCCTGTGACAATAAGGCACAAGAGATTGGCAGACTACCAGAAACAGTCAGTGATTGTACAGATAAAGCTGATGAACTATCTTGCCAAATGAAACCGGAATTAGAGGGTTCAGAATGTTCCTTGGTGGAACAAAATTGTTTTTCAGAAATTAAAGATTGTTTGGGGTCTGCTGAAGAGCAATCAAATTCAGGTGGGACTATTTCAATCTCTCAAGGACTAGTATGTCAGCATAAACTGCTGTCAGCTGGTGGAAAGTTGTTTCGAAGTTCATCTACCATGGTCTCCAAGTTAACCTCTAATGAATTTAAACTTGAAGATACTGAAAATGTTAACTCTATACAAATCGTTGCTGGTTGCAATGGTCACATCAAGAAAGTTGGTTGTCTAACTGATGTAGTAAGGGATGAAGAAATGCACGAAGTGCCAAGGAAGACAGTGAAAGAGCGTCCAAAATCCTCAGCTACTTCTAGTTTTAAAGCATTGCATTCAAGCAGGAGTTTACAAGATCCTGTTTCAAAGCAAATCAATTCAGATTCAAAAGATCTTGTGGTTTACTCATCCGCAAAAGCATCTTTAGCACAGAATGCTGCACTTAATTCGGCGCCTGCTACTGGATTGTTGCACCATCCAAAGGCTTTACAAGCACAGAGTAAGAGTTCAGCTTCTCGTTTACCACAGAGAGTTGAAAGACCTAACCAGACAAATATAAATCCTTCCACCAGGTTGTACCAGAATAATGCATTATCTGTGTATCCATCTTCAATATCAAACTCTGCGACTCTAAGTGATGAAGAGGTTGATATGCATTTTCCATCCTTTGGATTAAGTTAGTCCCAACTGGTTTACTTTGCATGATCTTATTACTTCTGTTTACTCTGTCTCTCTTTCTTTTGCAGCTTGCTTTATTATTGCATCAAGAACTGAATAGTTCTCCTAGAGTACCTCGTGTACCACGTGCGAGGTATGCTGGTACCCTACCTCAATGGGCTTCTTCCAGTTCTACAAGCATGCTAATAAAGCGAACTTCTGGTTCCGGTGGAAAGGATCACAGTTTGGTAAAATTTCATGCTGTCATGAATCATGATAAATTCACAATGATGATATTATAAATGATTTACCAGTTCCTTGTAGATTACAGCCTTCAAGTAGCAAAGGTTGTTTAACTTGGTTCTAAATGGTGATTAATTATGTTACTAAATTTTGTAGGTTTCTAGAAGAAAGTACAGGGACACATCTAGAGATGGGTTCTGCAGCTCTCATGAGCTTGAAGATGACTCTAAAAACATGGAGAGGGTTTCATCATTTCCTGATCAGAGGAAACAAGATACAATATACACTGAAGATGCATCTGTTAAGGAGGAAAGGGCATGAATCTTCAAAAGCAGTACAACCCATCATGAAGAATGTCCCTTCTGCCTCCGCTGCTACTGCAAATTGTGGTCCATCCTCCCCTCCCCAGGATCAAATTTGTTGTCTGTCCACAACTCACTGAGCAATATATCTGATGATGATACAAGCACAGTAGGACGACCAGTTCACCGCACTTTACTTGGTAGCTGTCTCTCCTAAAATATATTTTATGGGTACTTTATTTGTATGTTCTGCCAACCAAAAAAGTGCCATTTGTGGTTGTTTCAATAACGAATTCAGAAAATACAAGGGAATTTTTTGAAAAATCACTGCTAACATTTGACTGTTGGATATTGGTTCACTTTTTCATATTTTTACAACACCAGAAAGAGCACAGTTTTTACTTGTTATTGGCAAGTCTTACTTCTAGTATGTTATCAGTGATCAGACATCCAAAAAGTGAATCATTTCTTAACGAACAAATGGTGCTTGTATCAGGCACTTATTTTTTAGTCCCTTGTACTCTTAATCCATATGCAGGCCTGATTAATCAGATTATGATCAAAGGCAGACGCATGACATATGAGAAACTCTGTCATACTGTCCTGCCGGTATGGTTGCTTTATGAGACATAGTTATTCCTATGTTTTCTACATTTGTTTGTTTATCACTGTAGACGGAGAAAAACCCATTTTAAAATTTGTCTTTTTTATGATGCCTTGCAGCACTGGCATAACTTGAGGAAGCATAATGAAGAGCGTTATGCATACTCAAGTCCTTCACAGGCAGTTCTGGATGGTCTGAGGAACCATCAAGAATGGGCATGGTTGGTTGATCGTGGTACTAAGGTATGTGTGCAGTCATTAATCTTTTATTGTGGCTGCAACTATTTTTTGGGGCCATGTACCATTAATATCAATTCTCTTCAAGTGACTTTTCATGTAATGTGGGGTATTGAGTGTATATAAGTTGATGGATCTTCTAAGGAAAATCAAATGGTTGAAAGAGACCATGAAGGTTTTTTTCTTCTTCATATATTAGTATAAATATCAAATTAAACCGCAAGCACATTAAAAGAAAAAGAAAAAGAATAATAATGAGGCGATAGATTGCCATTAAGATATTGGCACCAAGCAGAATGTTAATGCCACTCCAAATCCTCAATTCCTCCTTTGTTCTCCTCGTCACTGAACTCTATTGGCCAACATTGAACCTAAACCGTGTCACTTAATCCTCCTTCCTTATATGATTAGGTGGTTAATTTCGATCTTTGTTTGTTTGCCCTTAATGGCTCTCTGCAACGGAGATTAACCTTAATAATTGTCTTGGTAAGGAATAGGAATGAGTGCTTACTGGGTGCTCAGTTTATACCCATGTTGTTTAGCAACTGATGGGTCATGACACATTTTTTACTATTTAGTTAAAATAGGTTAACCATCCTCTCTTGCTAGAAAGATTTACAAAATAAATATAATATTATATATATTTTAAGTGCTTAGAATAATATTTATTTATTCCCTCTTTTTTTTTTTTTTTTTTGGGCCTGGGGTGTCGAGGAGATTTACAAAATGCAAACGGAAGTGATGTTCAATGTTACCTCATGTCCCAGAAGTTGGAATGATTGGGGAAAACATACATACATACACACACACACACACACACACACACACACACATATATATATATATATATATATATATATATATATATATATATATATATATATATATATATATAATTATGTAAAACATTTATACATATGTATGAAGTTTAGGTTTGACTTTTGGAGAAGTTAGATTACTTAGATTGGTATAGAATTTTCTCCATCGTAATGTTCTTTAAGTTTCTCTTTGCCTTTTGAAATGGTATAAGAAAAAAAAAAAAAAAAGAATAAATTTTTTGAATTGCCAAAATTGGTGTATTGGTCTGGAATTTTACCATGCTTTTTAATTGGGTATTAGTGTATCTGGTCGTGATGAAGGTGAACTATCAATGTTAATGAGTTTCCTGTGTAATTTACTGAGGTAATGAAGTTCTGATATTGAAAGTCTTTTATCGCTTTTGCTATTGGACTGATAGTATGATATGATTCACATCCCTTGTAGGCTATGTGATCTTAGATTAGAAGTGAGGTCAGAGATTACGGCGTAAAAGTTGACTAGCCATAGCTTTAGACTTTAGTTATAGTAATGGTTCTTTTCCAGTACTAGAAAATGATTCGAAAACATATCTGTGGGAAAACTACAAAAGTGCCAGACACTGAGAAAAAGCTTTTATTCCAAGCTTGGTAATTAAAATTTACAGGAACTGTTTGGTACTTCTGGTTTCTGTGCATTCTATGATCTATCTTTCCTTTACGCCTACTGATTTTGGTACATTCCTAATCTGTAGCATTCTTATTCCATTGTATTTGTTCAAACTGTATTTCGTAATTTTAAATCTGAATTCTGGTTCAATCTTCCAGACAAATTCAAATAGGAAAAGGCGAAAGGTTGATGCTGAAGAATCTGATGACAATGAAAATGGCAAGGACAGAACAGTGAAAGCTGTAGAAGGTAAGAGCCTAGAGTTGCATAAAGAAGAGTTTCCCAAAGGCAAGAGGAAAGCAAGAAAACGTAGGCAACTGGCTCTTCAGGGGAGAGCAGTAAAGGATGTGAGGAAGAGACAAAGGGCTGATATGTTAACTGATGGGGATAGTGGTCCTTTCTCTAATTCTAGCGAGGAGAGCTTTGTTTAGTGAGGATGAAATTCAGGGTGGTGGAACATGTACATTAGGAAGTGAGACCTCAGCTAGTTCAGATGAGGCAAGGACCACGTAGTTTATGGTGCTTATAAGTTGATGGCTTTTCGTCTCATTTGAGATTTCTGAAAGGGCTTAACTTGCATGATTGGTACGTGCGTCGTAGACACAAGTTCAGCTCTTCATGTAGGATTCTTGCTAGACACAATAAAGCTTGGCTGCAGAGGATATTTCGCAGTGCTGGTTTTGACCCGAGATTGTATTACTAGTTACTAGTGTATATAAAGTATAGCGTTCTTTTATTATCAAAGAAAAAAAAAATTTCTAAAAATGTAGGCTGCCTTTTTGGTCATGGAGGCTAGAACCATCTTGGCCAGCAAGAAAGAAAGAACTTTGCAAAGCCGGTGAAAAAATTCTGGCTGATATGGTGAAAAACTATATTAAGATACTGCTTCTTGTATTTAGAGTGTTTTCAGTTAGTAGTAAAAATATCAGAACTTGAAATTAATATTTTTTTAACTACTCTATATTGTTATATCGCCATTAAAAGTAAGAATGAGTGAATGTGTTATTTGGTTCAAATATTGAAGTTTTTCAGCATTCGCTCTGGACGATCCTGTAAACCATCCCTCGAAAAGCATTGGCCCGAACATGCATAGTAAAACACCATTTTGTAGAATACATCTTAGCCACAACTTAAGTATGAAAACTTGAGGCCATTAATTTCACAATAGTACAGTTTTGGGCTCCAGTCAAGAATAGAATGTAATTGTGCTATATTTTTCATTTGGGTTTGTAGGTCAGATTTTAATTCATTTGTCAGATATAGTTGATATTAAAGGCCTATTGCTTTTTGCACTCTAGTGTTTGAAATGGAGATCTACATATTGATATTCTGAGTGGCAGTTGAGATTTACATATTTATTATTTATGCTTTAGTTATGTTTAAAATTTGAAACGAAAACACATTACACCCTTTTTTTCTTCCAGAAAAATATTTACCAAGGCTTTGATTGGAAGGTTCTTAAAGAAAAAAAGTCTTCATTTAATTCTATCAAATTTTCTTGCCAAGTTTTACTGGTGAAAGGGGATCTTATCCGAGGGGAGAGGAGAAAATAGAAATAGAAATAGAAAAAGAAAAAGAAAAAGAAAACCGAACACAAAAGATTTGTTTGGTTCGTCTTCTCCCGAATCATTACTTGTATCCTTCAATCTAGGTTCCTCGCTTTTCTATTAGATTTCCTTTTTCTTTTCTGTAAAGAAAATAAAAATATACATATACTTCGAGGAGGCTCATCCTACCCTGCGATCTTTGTTCCAAGCTCAAACCCAAGGTACGTCCCTTTCGCAAAATTATAGTGCTATGTGAACAATCGAACTTCATGAATTTCTCTATATAGCTTATTAAATCATTGATTCTGAGTTTGCTTGAATAGGATTTGGATTTAATCTTGAGATCTTCCTCATATATATGTTAATTGTATATAGGGTCGAAGAGTAAGTCATGACGATTGTTGATTCTGGTTTTCTGATGGAGAATGGAGCAAGTTGGGTACCGCACCCGCCTGAGAAAGAGAATCGGATCATAGCGGAATTGGTGATGAAATCGGAGTCTAATTTGAAAGAAGGCAATCTGTACTATGTTATTTCCCACAAGTATGTTTCTTCTTCCTAGTTTTTATTTTTTCATTTTTTTTTTACTCTCTTTTTCAGTTTGAAGCTAAACATAATTTTGGATTGCATACTGATTTACTGGGAGGATAGCTGTTATCTGATATGGTGAAAGATAAATATTTAATGTATTGGACAATGCACTAAATCAGGGGACATATTTTCATCAAAAAATTTGGTGGTTTGTCACCTAGTTTTGATAGTGGTTAGCTTTGGTGTACGTTTGCATTGGTATGAAGTGTTTCGATAAGTGTTTGGGATGAAAAACGTGGTTTTTGGTGGCTTTATGCACAGCTTCTTATAGTTTGCTTTAGATTAAGTGTTTACCTCCTGCAGCATTTGGGTGTTGGGTTGCTTTTTGTTACATTGTTCTTTACTTTTTGAGTTGTGGACCTGCATGGTGTTATAAGAAAACCTTTATTTTCGCCAAACATCTGTTATTTTTACAGTGGGAGCTTTTCTAGAGACTATTTTGTTTCATTCTTTCTGAATGTGTTGATTATGTAGTTATGCATCATTACCTGCCAGTTTGGCTTTAGTAACCAATTTTCACATTCATTTTCTTGACTTGTCAAATGTGATAAGTGCCTGTTTATAATTAGTTCCTTTCTGTTGTTTGTGCAGGTGGTTTTCCAGGTGGCAGAGGTATGTTGGGCCTGGCGTTGGAATATTTTCAACTGATGAGCCCTCATCTGATTCTCAACATGTCAATATAGCTAGCTCAAACATTGCAGACAGACCTGGGCCAATTGATAACTCTGATATTGTTCTAAATGGAAATCTTTATGAGGGAAATGATTTGGAGCTTTGTAGAATGCTGGAGGAGGGGTTGGACTATGTTCTGGTCCCTCAAGAAGTTTGGGAAAAGCTGCTGGAATGGTAATAATTTTCTAAGAAAAAGGAACTTTTGATTTGTTCTTTTAATTTAGTTGTATAACAAGTAACCTGCTTCCCCTCTTTGATTGGTAATTATTTGTTCTTGTCTCTGTATTTTCAAAATACTGTTTCTATTCTTACCACCAGTCTTAAATATTTGATGGTGGTTCACTGGTCTGAAGGAGTAATATTGCATATCTAGAACGAATGACTTAAAGAGTTGTATTTGAAGAAGAGTTAATGTTCAATATATTTTGAGCATATATTTTGCATTTGGATATTTATGTTGAAACGAGCAAATCAAGTGTTTTAGTGGCTCATACTGAGCAATAGCCCATAACTTTTTGCATCTTATTTGCTGGCAATTACTTTCAAATTTTTCTGATGTACATGAAATTTGGAAGGATTCAATACTAACATTTAGTGTAGATGTCAGTCTACTGATTGTTGAAGTGGAGCTGAAGAAGAGGAATATAATGAAATAGAAGTAAAGAGGCACACCTTTTTTCTTCATTTATATTTCCATCTGTGACTTAAAAGGTCATTAAAGTCACTTCAGGTGATGTTTAAATGTGACAATTATCTCACATTAATCTTTGTCTGAAATAAAATAGAAATTACCTTTGCTTTGAATTTGTTTTAATGCATGAAATTTTATTAATGAACTATCTATTTAATAGTATTTTCAATTGGAATCTTCCATTTCCAATTATTTAATTATGTAACCTAATATTGACTGATTCTGTGAACTTTTGGCACTATTACAAATTTTTTTTGGGATTTTTGTCTGTTACCTCATGTATTTTATAACTAAGATTCTCAAAATGCCAAATGTCTGTACTTGCTCTTGGACATTATAATGTTACTCACTTGTCTTCTCCTTTTACTTTGGGTGATCGATACTCCCTTGGCTTTGTGCTGTTGAATGGTCACAGTGCACGACTGGAAAGTACTACTAAAGTACCCATGCTTATGTCTTTGCATGTTAATCTCTTAGGTACAAAGGAGGACCAGAATTACCAAGGAAATTAATTTCACAAGGCCTTGAACACAAGAAATACAATGTGGAGGTTTATCCACTTTGTCTTAAGGTGATTGATTCTAGAGATAACAGCCAGTCAATTGTGAATTTAAGCAAAAAGGTACTACTTTGCTTTCATCAGCCTCTTTTCTTCCTAGTCATCTTCAATGTGATGGTCATTTGTTAGGATTAAGATTAGAAAAATATTTCAAACTATTAATAGCATTTCCCCTTAGTCATCTTCGTTGTGTTTTCTTTTCTTTTTCTGTAAATGAATATCCACGGGTATTTATAGGCATATCCATTAATTACCCACAGAGAAACAATATATGATCAGTGTACTAAACTTCTTTATCCATTACTTATTTGTTCAAGGGGATAGTTCACATTTGAAAAATATTTGGATATTAAATTTCCCTACAAAGTATTTGCACAGAAGTATGGTCGTCCATTTATCAGTATGTTTACACAAGCTTGTTGAATATTATTTTTGTGATTAAGATGAGAGGTCTGATTGGCCAAAAAAAAAAAAAAAACTGATTACCTGTGTTGAAATATTGTAATGTAATGTCATTCTATAATTGTGAACGTGTGGCATAATATCTTCCAGGCTACTTTAAAGGAGCTCTATGAGAGAGTGTGCACAATAAGAGGAGTAGAGCAAGAGAAGGTGCCTTTTTATCTTTGGTTATTTGGTAATGACATAACATTTTTATTTTAGTTACTGAAAAACAACATTTACATCCTCACTCTTCTTTGTTGGGTTTTACATAATACTGACAGGCATGCATTTGGGATTACTTCAATAAGTACAGAAGTTCATTAATGCTTGCTTCAGACCAAACACTGGAGGAGACAAATTTGATGATGGACCAAGATGTGAGGGATCTGG
The DNA here is from genome assembly GCA_029379385.1 of Quillaja saponaria. Classification (NCBI taxonomy): domain Eukaryota; kingdom Viridiplantae; phylum Streptophyta; class Magnoliopsida; order Fabales; family Quillajaceae; genus Quillaja; species Quillaja saponaria. Next base: position 20,752,694 of record CM055618.1, read on the forward strand.
AGATGTATTCTTTTTGTGAATAATTGACTCTAATGAACTCATATTTTTGGTGCACTTGGGTTGATTGGTTTCTTGTTTGAAGTAATTTATATTTGTAATCTTCTGTTTTGCTGTCTATTTATATAATGCATGAAATTTCAATTGCATAGAAAGTGAAGATATAATAACAGAATAGATTTACTAATAATATGGCTTTCTATATATAATAGTAAGAATGTCTTCTGATGGAGAATCATGTTTTTATATTTGTAACAGCATTCTTATGGGGAGATTAGTTGAGTAAAGCCACCAGATGTTTATGTTTGGTTTTGGCTCTGTAAAGTGGTTTTAGTAAACTTGATTAATCATTTGCTTGACAGATCCTTCTGGAGGTACAAGTTGATGGAGACCATTTTTCTCAGTCTGGAACAGATTCAACAGGAAATGAATTGGCTTTGGTACCATTAGAACCTTCAAGGTCAACTCTGTCAATTGCTGGGGGGCCTTCCATGTCAAATGGTCATTCGACTGGGCATAGATTTAATTTGTTTCAGGGAAGTTCTTTTAACTCTGGTATAATGGACATGGATGATAAAGATGATATCTACAGAGGAGAAAAGGGTGGTTTGGCGGGGTTGCAGAATCTGGGCAATACTTGCTTTATGAATAGTGCTGTTCAGTGTCTGGTTCACACTCCCCCTATTCATGAGTATTTCTTGCAAGATTACAGCGAGGAGATCAACATGGAAAATCCTTTAGGAATGCGTGTAGGTGATTGTTTCTATTGGCTCCGGTTTCTGCTTGTTTCATATGCATTTATTCAATTTTGGTAATGTGAAAAATTTCTACTGCAGAAGTTCTTATTAATTTTGTGACATGGGTTTCGGGCATGCAGGGTGAGCTTGCACTTGCATTTGGTGAGTTGTTGAGGAAACTGTGGTCCTCAGGGAGAACTACTGTTGCACCCCGCATGTTCAAGGGGAAATTGGCTCGATTTGCTCCCCAATTCAGTGGATACAACCAGCATGACTCTCAAGTTAGTTTCTGTATAATGTCTAAGAACTTGACTTTCTCGAGTTGCTGTCCATGAAGTATGAGAATGTGGTCTCATCATGCATCTATCTCTTAGTGCGAATGATGTAGGAACAATTTAGTCTCTATTGCTGCAACCCTTCTTTGCTTGTCAAATGGCCTCCATTGACTACTTGTTTTCTTGCCATCATTGGTTATTAGCTACCTTGATTGGATATCTGAGCCTAACATTGCTGCAAAATTAATATGCATCCTGGATGCTGGAAAACATTTAGAAAGTCTTTCATGTTGTAAACTGACTAAAGTTTAATATAAATTCAATTGTAAGCGCTCATTCTGTAGATAACATTTTTTCTGTTCCTTCAAACTTGTCGAATAGGTTTTCATAGTGACATGCTTTCATCTGATGAGAATTGGATAAAACCACATATTTTTTTGCTTTTGTTTTATGCCTGTTCGGAAAACTTGTGGAACTCATTAAGATGATGATTGAAAGGAGATTATAAGACTGAATGTATAAATAACTGCATGTCATGTTTTCTTGAGTATGGATGAAGCTTGACGTTAGAACATCTTGAAAAACCTTATATATTTGGGGCAATAGTAGAGTTGCACCCAGAGTTAGTGAAATGGTGGCAGTTGTACTTATACTGCAACATAAAATCCACATGACATATATATTGAGTTTGAGTACATGTAGGCACTCTGGAGATTTTTCCCGTCTTACCCTTCACATACGAGGATGTTTGAGAAGCCATCATTTGTGACACTAAAGCTGCATATGCAAACTTGATGTTTTCTCATTGTTGGAAGTTGCTTAGTTTGTTGTTCCTAAAGATTATCTGTGTTAATTTTGCTAATGAGTGGAGTGATGTCTAGTGAAAATTTTAATTATTTTTTCCATTTTCTTTCATCAATTTATAGCTTTTGCTGTAAGACATTCTTTGCACTTGAATGCATGACAATGTTGTTCAACTGAAACTTATTGGAGATCACAATTAATTGGATTTAGACTTGTGATTACATCTTTGCTTCCCTTCTCCTTTTGTCCAGCATTTGTCTCCAATTTTGCTGTTTTATTTCTCAATAAATTTTGATGCAGAAATATTAACTTGTTTTAGGTTTTTGTTTTGGCTGTTTGTGACAGGAAAAAAATATTTATACCTGAATAGCTTGTTTAATTAATCACTATTTCTTGAAGATTATTTTGCACTAAATATTGAGAAGCCATTCAGATTTTTTCTTGTTATGTTTGTCTTTTTTCCCTTATTTAACGGTCATAGTCTAAATGAATGTTTCTGTTAAAGGAACTACTTGCCTTCTTATTGGATGGGCTGCATGAAGATTTGAATCGAGTCAAGCAAAAGCCTTACATTGAGATGAGGGATTCAGATGGTAGACCAGATGAGGAAGTTGCCTTGGAATGTTGGAACAATCATAATGCCCGAAATGATTCATTAATTGTTGATGTTTGCCAAGTGAGTAATTCTTTTATATCTAGGCGATAGTTATTTCATATTAAATATCTAAGGTAATCTGACTGGATAAGTGGAATACCTCTTTTTGCTTTAATTCATTATGTTTGCCTTGCTTCTATTAAAAAAAATAAAAAATTATGTTTGCATTGCAATGTGCCCTAATATCTTGTTTTTTTTTTTTTTTCCATAGATTCTTGTTTCAAATTTCTTCAATTAACAATATAGGTACTAGAACTTGAACTAATCAGATTATTTAAGGATGAAGTTTTAATATATGGCATAAAAATGCTCAGGGCCAATACAAGTCCACTCTGGTTTGCCCAATCTGTGGAAAAATTTCAATTACTTTTGATCCCTTCATGTACTTGTCATTGCCGCTGCCTTCAACCTTGACCCGGTCGATGACAGTAACTGTGATTTATGGCGATGGAAGTGGTCTTCCCATGCCATATACTCTGACAGTTTTAAAACATGGATTCTGTAAAGATCTTATTCGTGCATTGGGAACTGCATGTTGCTTGAAAAGTGATGAAATGCTTTTACTTGCTGAGGTAAGCACATCATCAGAAATTATAATTTACTTTAATCTTTCCATTTGAGTTTTTTTTTTTTTTTTTCAGGTGGCTGAAGTGCTAAATATCTAATTCTCAGGTTTATGAGCATCAAATATACCGATATCTGGAGACCCCTTTGCTACCATTAACATCATTAAGGATGACGACCATATTGTAGCCTACCGATTTAAAAAAGGAGCACAGAAAACAAAACTAGAACTAGTTCATCGATGGTTGGAGAAGTAAGCATACTACATCCTTCAGTCTACTATCTATTGGGTTATCTATCCCTTTTTTTGGAGAGAGAGAGAGAGGAGTTATCTATCCCCTTGACATGGTGAAAAAAGGAAAAAAAATAAAAAATTCTATGGCTTACCGCTCCTGATGCCAATTTATGACACTTTAACTGAGATGGCATTATTCTTAATCAGTACTAGCAAACTTTAAAATACCTATAAATGCTTCCCTAGGAAGCAAAAATACTGGAATGGGGCAAAACAGTACGATATGGATTCTTGTATATGGTAATTCTACGATATGGATTCTTGTATATGGCAACTCTTGAAAAATCTAGCACACGAGAAGGAAGGGAATACATTGAATAAAATTAATTTTAAATATGTTATAAAAAATAATAGTGGCTTTAAATTAAATAAAAGCACAAAAAATGGTTACAACTTGCAACACATTTAAAGCTGCATAGAAGTAAGCACTGCATTGTGGCCACCACCTTCAGAGTGTGAATGGCTGTGATTGTAATGGGTGCCTCATGTATCCTTACTATGTCATATCCCATGACGGTTCAGATTATGAAATCAAGTAAATAACACAATTTTTATTTGGATGAACATCTAGCTGTATCTGTCTAAAACACCTATCAGAAACATGCATAGTGCCTTCCTAGGATTGTCCGTCCTTAATAGTGCTATCTCCTGTATTTGTGAGCATTGCAAGTAATGTATTATTCAATAATCTTTCTATGATTGATGTCTCTTTCTGATCAGGCTTATTAGGGGTTAAATAATTTAACTGCTTCTCTTGATGCATTGATTACTTCAATGTTACATGATCTTGCAGGTTGTATTGGTTTAAGTTGGTACTAGCTACTTCTCAGGAGTTTCACATGCAAATGTAGTAATGATCTGTGTCAGTGTGCTTCCCCTTTTCCCTGGCCCATCCCTATGGAACTTATTTCTCACACAGAATGTTGTACTAAGGAATGATACAAAAAAATTTGCATTATGGGGAGAGGTCCCTGAAAAAAAAAATATCAAGACTATACTGAATCTTCCCTTCACATACCAGCCTTTCAATAAACCCTGAACAGAGTTTTGTGGTCGTGCCTGTATCTAAAATTTACAGAAACTAGGATATTCAGGATGAAACCACTGTGTATTAAGCTAAACATCTTTTAGCACATATTGCCATAGTATGTGGTGCATTGACTAAGATCTCACTGTTCCCATGGTTTGTATTATACTGGACACTTTAGAAACCACTGTGTATCTCAGGAGAGAAAGAGAGTCATAGTTTTCTTTGTCTACTATCTGCATATTTGGTACTTGTTTTATCATATGTTCAAAATTTTTTAACTGAAGAATGTGGGAAATCCAGATGTGGGCCAGACAATATGAAGATTGTAGAGAAAAAGTTCGGAACGCCTTTGGTCACATATTTGGGAGAGGATACACTGAATGGAGCTGATATTGACATGGCTGTTTACAAAATGCTGTCACCTTTAAGAAGAGCTGGTTCTTCAACTAAGTCTCTTAGTGGCAATGGAAATGGTTTTGTCTCAGTAGGCAGTTGTGAAGTATCAAACAGCTATAATACTCAACCTGGAATACAGAACCAGACAATGGACAGCACAGAACTACTGGGTGCAACGAGTAAGGACTTGTGTTTCCAGCTCTTTTTAACTGATGAAAAGGGTGCAATCCACAAGCCCCTCAAAAAGGATTTTGTTATAAATTCTGGTCACATCACAAGAGTTTCTCTTCACTGGACTGACGAAGAACATGAACTATATGATGCTAGCTACCTGAGGGATCTCCCCGAGGTTCATAAGACAGGTTTCACTGTGAAGAAAACAAGGCAAGAATCTATTTCTTTGTTTTCATGCTTGGAGGCATTCTTGACAGAAGAACCTTTAGGGCCTGATGACATGTGGTAAGAGTGCTATAGTCCTCACTTTATTTCTTGCATTTTCTTTTTACTTTTTCTGTTCTTGGGGGGTGGGGAGGGGTGCTGAACCAGTCATTTGTGTCTTAAATTTGGTAACTTTTCCTCTTTTACCTCTTTCATGAAATGTTTATCAGGTACTGCCCTAGGTGCAAGGAACACAGACAAGCTACCAAGAAGCTGGACTTGTGGAAGCTACCTGAGATTCTTGTTTTTCACTTGAAACGATTCTCCTACAGCAGATATCTGAAAAACAAACTTGACACTTTTGTGAATTTCCCCATTCACAATCTTGATTTGACAAAATATGTGAAAAACAAAGATGGTCAATCTTACACGTATGAGCTGTATGCCATCAGCAACCATTATGGTGGTTTAGGTGGCGGGCACTACACTGCATATGCTAAGGTAAGGGATGTAGTCGATGCTTCCCTCTATTGGCTTGAGTACGGGATCAATACAGGCCTTAACAGAATAAGCTTTCAATTATATGTGGTATTTTTTTGGTTTCCATTGCTGGGTGATGTTACTGTCTGCAATATTATGTTAATTCTACATGGTTAATCATATCCAGTCCTTGATTTAAGACATGTTTTGTTCTCATGCTTTTGCTCTTTTACCAATTGTATGCAGTTGATCAATGAAAATAGATGGTACCATTTTGATGACAGTCATGTTTCCGAAGTTAGTGAAGCAGAGATCAAGTCTTCTGCTGCTTACGTGTTGTTCTATCAGAGAGTTAGAAGTGTACCAACAATGGCAAAAGGAGAGACGTCACAGGTTTCTATAGGTTCTTGAAGGCAAGGTTGGGGGTGGGGGTTGCTTTTCTGGATTTTTGTGATTCCTTCTTGCAAAGTTGAGCTGACCTCGATTGAGTCAATTTTAGTCTACATTCATAGATACTTTACGAAGCAAGCCTGGCAAGCTACAGTTTGAAATACTGAATTATGAGTTACTGTGAAAGGCATGGAGTTAATTAAATGGTGGGAATTAGATTAGGTTGATGTTATTAGTGTTATACTATTTTTTGATAGAGGAATTTTGAATTCCTATGTGATTAGTCAAAATTACAATTGATCTTATTTGTTTGGAAGAGTTTTAATCAATTAATAGTATAACTTGATCTTGCTGACAGATGTTAGCTTTTACGAGAATGGGGTTTAATCTATTAGTAGTATATCTTCAACATTTGAAATAAATTATATGACAAATTTACGTAAGTCTTATATTTTTAAAAGTTCTTCTTGAATAAATTTCAAGTTTTAATTTTAAATATTTATACCAATTTATTATATTTATGTAATATTGATTAAGTAAATTAATTTTCAATAAGTCATAAAAAATTAATAAATTTATGATATTATTAATGTGATAACTCTTAATGACAACAAAGTAATTTTTATCACAACTGATTGGTTTTAAGAGTAAAATTTTAATGATGTTAGAATAAGGCTCAAGACTAATCAGCAGAACTATTCAATGCTAGTCACCCAAGAAATGAATATTGTTTCTTACCTAGAATACATACATTTCTTTTGAATTTATCATTTATAAATTTTATAAAACTACAAGAATATTTACTAACAAAGAAAATTAACAAAGAACAAGTGACATAGATATAAATCTAAATTTATTATGAAGATAAATTTTTTATCTTTTGAAAAATATATTAAAGGAATGATGAATTCTCATTAATTTTTAAAATATTTATTTTTCTAATAATTATTAGATAATAAATTTAGTTTTCTAAATTAAATATTGTGTTATTTTAAAAAAAAAATTAACTTAATTAATATTTTAAATTTAAAACTAAAAATAGGGGTAAAATGGTATAAAATATATTAATATAAAATTTAAGACTTATTTAGATAGAAACTTTGCAAGGAGAAGTGGTGGGAATGAAAATTTATTACAGGACTTATTTAGATAAACAATTTACAAGTAGAAGCTGTGAAAATGAAAATTTAGTATAGGACTTGTTTAAAATCTAAAAGAAATACTTATTCTTACTTTTCCCCAAAACAGCGGTTTCAAAAAAAAAAAAAAAGAAAAAACAATTATATTAGCCAGAGAGTATATATCCTTTGAGCCCGAAAATGATAGGATAGCAAAGCTTTTTATCCGAAATTTTTCCATCCATTGTTGGGTTTAGTTCCTGTGGGAGAATCAATAACCTGTCTTCTCGCTTCCCGTCCCTTCAAGGTATCAATGGCTTCTACTTTCTGTACGTCTCATCAACTCTGCTGTTTTCTCTCCCCATCCACCAGGAATACCAATTTTGAGCTATCTACGTTTTTGCCTGCTTCCTCTTCCTCTTCATCTTCTTCCTTTTTTTCTTCACCTATCAGCTTGTCTTCAAATACCAATCCCCCTGGGATTCTTTCTCCAACTTCAAGGCGATTCTCTGTTATTGCAATGGCTCCCCCTAAACCCGGTGGAAAACCCAAGAAAGGTAATAGTCATATTCTTCGAATCTTAATTACACGTACACATTTTCTGGTTACCTCGAAAATTCTCTCCATTATCTTTATGTTGCAGTTGTTGGTATTATAAAGCTGGCCCTTGAGGCTGGGAAGGCCACACCTGCTCCTCCTGTTGGGCCTGCGCTCGGTTCGAAAGGGGTGAATATCATGGCCTTTTGTAAGGACTACAATGCCAGGACTGCTGACAAAGCCGGCTATGTCATTCCTGTTGAAATTACCGTATATGATGTATGTTCTCTGCTCTCTTAATTTCACTTCTTCTTTTTCCATAATAGAACGGCTTTCTTTATTGATTTGTTTCTTCAATTACTTACGGATTATAACTTGTTCTCAGGATAAAAGCTTTACTTTTATATTGAAGACCCCTCCTGCCTCAGTTCTACTGATCAAGGCGGCAGGTTTGTTCTTTAGCAATGCCCGCAATCTGTTTGATTTTATGTTACCCAGGGTAAAACGCGTTTGTTGTACTAATTAACATGTCAATTGTCATGCGTGGTGTTCATGACTTGACGTGTTCTAGTTTTCTGCATTCTCTTTCTCCTCCTCCTCATCCAGTCATTATTCTCTCTCACAATGGTTATTAAGGAGTCATTATTCATTAATTTGATATAGCATTTGGAAAGAGTCATAAATCAAAATATACTTCACGAAATCTCTTTCCTGTTTTTAATTGTCACATCATATGTAAAAATCCTGATCAACTACATATATAAGGAGCATATCATATCAGAGGAGTGATTTACTATGACTGAAACAAGGTGTAGTATGCTCAAAAAAAACATGAACAATATGGACTAAGACTAAGACAATGAGTGTATAAGTGATACTATGACTCCCTAAATGTTGTTATAGTCCATAGATTTTACAATGATTTGAATAAGTGCCTCTCAGTGATGGAAATTGAAAGTTAGAGCTTTTTCCTTTCTTTCTCTTGGATCATCATTGAGAGTGACTAGCTTGTCTCATTTGTGAACACGATAAATCAAAACATATTTCTGGCAATTACATGAAGATGAAGTAGGCCTAGTTTTACTGAAGGACGTTGATATTTGAATTATTCATGCATTTGTATGTTTAGGAAAGTTAGAGCTTTTTCATTTCTTTCTCTTGGATCATCATTGAGAGTGACGACCTTGTCTCATTTGTGAACACGATAAATCAAAGCATATTTCTGGCAATTACATCAAGATGAAGTAGGCCTAGTTTTACTGAAGGACGTTGATATTTGAATTATTCATGCATTTGTACGTTTAGGAAACTCTTTCTTTTTTCTGTTTTTAGAGTACTTTGATCCTAATGGGTAGACGAGAAACACTATAGATGCAACTTCAAAATGAATTCCTAGCAATTGAAGAATGTATGTTTGCTTCTGCAAGTTGAAGTACTGCTCCTTTTTATTAAAGGAATAAAAAATGATATTTAGTATCACAACATGCGTTAGTTTGTTATGGGAACTCCAGATTTTTTAGTAAAGGAGTAGAAGTAGGCCTCGTCATCATTTTCATCCCTATGGACTATGTGAAACCTCACTACTAGTACTATTAAACCTCTATTTGCTCTCAGAGAATAAAAAACGAGAAGAAGAAATTCAAAGGAAAAAAGAAAATTACTAATGAAATCAAATCCGACCTCTCCGGTTCATGCCAAATACTGTTCGACCATAGAATAAACACTCCCTTATAACATCTAACTCAGCCTTACAGCAACCTGTCAATTCCAAAGGCCTGCAACTCAAATGAGCCTCCATTTGCAAAACCATCTTGTTATAGAGGAAAAAAAAAAAGGACAGTGGAGAAGAAGTATTACATAAGCCATGAACTTTTCACCCATCCTTTCATAAAACCTAACCATTTCTCCTTCTCAATATATTTCCTGCAAATTTTTCTCTAAAATCCAAATCGTTAATCATTCTCATTTCATGCATAATAGTCTCTTGTAATTCTTATCTGGATTCATACCTCCAGTCATCCTGACAGTTGAAGAAAAAGCTTCAGATTCCTCACTCAGACAACTATGCACTGCAGTTTTCAAACAGCGCTTATGGTGGTCAAAACTCAGTCTCTCTAGTACCTGCATACCATATCTCTTCGATGTTTGGTTTGAATTTCTTGCACTACTGCACCAATTCTGAGTTACACGGAGACTCCGGCTGATAAAGCTGTGGACCTGCTCTTGGTGACCTTAAATCCTAGCTCTATTGCTGGATCTGTTGCAAAAAAAGATGATGAAGAAGCAGTGCTTTATTCTCATTAGACCTAAGAACACCACATCTGGTGCAATCGAGTTCATTTCAAGATTTTGTTTCAATTTAAAGATTAGAATGTGCAAGTGCTTATGAATTTGCAGCATTGAAGTGACAAATACAGAGGCTCAAAGCACAGTACTTTCCTTTCCTCAATTCTTCTTGGCTCACAAATGCACTTCATCCTTGTGTTTTCATATTAAGGTCAAATGTTTCTTGACTTATGTGATGAAATTTTAATTCTGGCCAAAGGTTGCTTGATCTTAATTCTGTGAACTGAAGGGACAACGTAAACTTAAGGGGCCATGTCCAATTTTAACTCTCACTTTTTGAGAATTTTATATTCCAATAAACTTAAGCTAGATACTGTCAACTATAAGAACAAAGGACTTGATACAAATTTTCAGTTCCTTAGGCACGGTGTAGATACTTACCAAAGGGTACTTATCTTTATGCTAATTATCTTTGCATGTATGCTAAACAGTAGGTCTTGGCATTCTTATTATGGAAACTTCAGATTTTTCTGGGTAATTGGACTTTGTGGTGCTAAGGCTGGTTATGTATGGATCTTGTCTAAGATATTAAAGCACTTGAATTTTGTGGATGGTCTTGTGGATAGTAGGAGACAATGAATACGAGCAATTATGCTGCCAATTCAAGCTATTACTCTTTCATGGCAGTTTTCCATAAACCTGTCTAATCATACTTAATGGTTTTGCAGGAGTGGAAAAGGGTTCTAAAGATCCTAAGTTGGAAAAAGTAGGAAAGGTTACAATTGAGCAATTGCGTGCAATTGCTGTTGAAAAGCTGCCAGACTTGAATTGCTCAAGTGTCGAATCAGCAATGAGAATTATAGCTGGCACTGCAGCAAATATGGGAATTGAAGTTGATCCTCCTGTTCTCGAACCCAAAAAGAAGGAACATGTGTAATCCTATTCTTGTTACCTTAACGTTGTTCTAGATTTAACTCTTTTTGTTACCTCATAGAGTCATCTTACTGTAAGGATAATGAAGCTTCTTATTTGGTTAAATGCCATTCTAAGGTTCTATACTTTTGTAAGATCAATGAAATTCATGATCACGCGGTGATCTTCTAAGGTTCTTGGCTTATTTATCAGAATTTCATATAAAAAAGAATTACTATTATTATCAGCTCATTCACTGTCCGGAGAACCCATTTGGGATGATAAATAAGAGAAAATAATCTCATTCTAAGGCCTAAGGGCCGCATGTTTAGGTTGCATATTGTACAGCTTCACTATTTACAAACGCAGTTGATCTATATGTACACATACATAGATGAAATTCAATCTACCAGTTTTAATCAAATATCTATTTACTACATGAGACAGCACGCATTGACGTTATCATCATTGAACATGTTGCTGACTTTGTCGTCCCCTCGCTGAGTCACCGGAATAGTGCCATGGTTGTCCCCCACATTGTAGCCGTGCCTGTAGTAGTTGTAACTCTCCTTAAACTCGCTTGTGGTGTCTTTGAAATAGTTGTTGGCAGACGTGAAGTACAGAGGTGGGTTGGGGTATGGCCAAAATTCAGCTCTCTTTCCTGCCCTTCTCACGGCCTTTAGCACCTTGTTGCGATCAACGTATCCTACAATTGTCACCTTTTCCATCTCCAGCTCCACTTCCACCGAATCAATACCTGCCCATCCAAAAGATTATTAAAATTGACATGTACATACATACATACATACTAAATATAAGTATAATAATTAGTGATAGTACACGTTATCAATTACTTCCTTTATAATAAAATTTTATAAATACATTTTTGTATGTATAAATGTTTTTAGATATTATATGTAAATTAAGTCCTACTTATAATAATTTAGAACCGAAAAAAGAAACACTTTTGTCAACAAAAAGTTTCTAAAAAATTAGAGATATGTACCTTTTTATAAAACAATAAACTTCCTTAAATTGTATGTAAAATCAAATAAAAATAATTAAATGAGACAGAGAGTAAAATTAAATAGTGGTCTCACTTATGAATGTTTTAAAACAAGAAGAAACTTTTGATAAAAGTCATGAAGGTAACTTACCTTTGAGTTTATAAATGGCGTTTCTGACAACTCTTTCGCAACCAGTGCAGCACATCCTTACTTTGAGCTCAATGGTCTGCAAAGAAACGAGTAAACAGACCCCATTTTCAGGTCGTAAAGGAAAAGAAAAGAAAAGGACGCAGTAAATTGTGTTTAAAAATCAACAATTAAAATAGGGAGCTGAAGTTCCAGTTATGAAATATATATATATCATGGTATTCTTTGATTTAACTACCATGATTATCAAGCATATTGATGGCCTTAATATATATTTTACATTTTTCTGTTCGAATCAAATATGGAGGTGAAGAAAAGGACAAGAGAATAGATCAGTCATTTAAAGATTTCTCTTTCCAACGTCCAGTGTATTTAAAACGAAGGAGTTTCATTAGTTTAGGATCTAAGAACTCATTCAACGTATAAGTGTTGTTAATCAGAATTCGTGTGAAGATATAACATTTTTTCATGCTTTATATGATAGAAATTATCAAGGAAAATGATCTTGATGACAAGCAAGAATTAAGCAAATAGATAAAACTTAGTTTGAACTGTATGACATAATAGAAATTAAGAATAGATATGTTTGAAACTTGAAAGCGAACCTGCAATGAAAGAGATCGACCCTTTGGCATATTGTGGACGTCGACGTTAAAGTTTTTGTGATTATCTAGATAGCGAAAGTAGCGATATACAAGCGGGGATATTATGGAGCCAAACGCTCTCTCTACTATGGTAACCATGGCAGATAGGTCGTTTACATATATATATATTCATATACATACATAAAAAGAAGAAGAAGAAACAAAGGGTATACTGAAAACCAAGGCCTAGAAGATATATTCCCGTCTCTCTGGCATTGGCATCGCTTTCTCACGTTCTGATCATATCTTTTGTAATCTATGCTTTCATGCTATATATTCCATATGAGAGCAGTTTGTTGTGGTTAAATTTAACTAAACCACGCGATAGTGCATCACAAATTATTAAAACCTTTTAGACAGGGAATGGAATCTAAAACCTCGTGGCACTAATTAGTGCTTGTAATTGTATGTGTGGGTTCTGACACTACTTACAATGAGGGAATATCAAGTTTCATAGGATAGGATAGGATATGGTCGTGCTTAATTCTTAAGGAAAGAAGTCTGCCTAAAGATGCAAAGGAAAAATATATACTCAAGATCTTCCTTTTCCACTATACTTGTTGAAAATCCCTACACAACCTGCACCATCTATTTGGAAAGCTTAACGTATTTATATTCCCAGACGCCAGCACATTTGTTAGGCCTTCTATACTAGTGTGTATACACTACATGTGTGAAAATGAAAATAAAAAATTATGAGAAAGTGAGATTGAAGAAAAAGAAAATGGGGTTGAGGGAGAATAATTAGAATGTTGATATTAGCTTTACCAAAAAAAAGAATGTTGATATTTAGCCAAAAAGACAATATGAAATGAAATAACAATAGACAATATAAAATGAAAAGTATAACATGAAATAACTATTGCTTATTTCTGCTTAAAAGTAAAGATTTATCTCAAAACAAGATAAAGTTTTGTTATTGAGTAAATTACATTGTATTCTTTGATATTTCTTGAAATGACACTGCCATGTAAAAAATTAGAGAAAATGAAGCTGCTAATTAATAAAATCTTATGAGATTTGGATCCTCTAGAGTTTTAGTGGTTATATAAATATAATAATGTATGGAATTGATGGAATATGCTTTAACTTATTTAATATCTTATTAATTGTCAATTAAACTTAGAAGAAAGAAAAACTAATATAATTTACACATGTCCAGAAACAACTAAATTTCTGAAGAGATTTCATATCTTATTAAATGTTTGAAGAGAAAATTTAGAGCTACATGTTAAGATTTTGGGTGATAGGTTCCTCTATTCTCTCGCTCACTCTTAATTGTATCTGATTCATATTCACCCAAAAAAGTGTTCGAGTTATATTAAATGATTATCATACATTTGATTTGGGAGTTGTAATTTTAGTTTTTACGAAGATGTTTTAAGAATTTCATTTGTGTTTTTGATTAAATAAAAAAGAAGAATTTATCATATTTTGACTGATGAAAAAAAATTCTATTAGTTCCAATGAGGTAGAGAAAATATGAAGAATAAGTGTTTGCTGGAAAAAAAAAAAATTACTTTCATTAACCTAATATTCTTTAGATATATACAACCTAATATTCTGTTAGTTCCAATGAGGGAGAGAAAATATGAAGAATAAGAGTGTTTGCTGCAAAAAAAATAATTCCATTAACCTAATATTCTTTCAAAATTATGTTCCGAATAAAACATATTATACCGCACATTATAAGATTCTTCTAGTATAAAAATTTAAGAGAGTGGATTGTCATTTTTCTAATCTAGAGTCATTTTGGAAAAACCTAACAAGTGGGAAGTGTAATTTACTTTATAATAATTAAAAAGGTCTACATGATGAGCGATTGGGTGGTGAAGCTTGTACACACCTTGAGGGAATGAAATCGATGCGCTTTGCTTATGGGGTAATGCTATGGGCAAGACTTGACCTCAGTTTCATTCAACTTTTAATTTAGTTTTTTTTTTTTTTTTTAATTCGTAGAAAGTTCAATAGGTTTATGAGCTACGAAATGGAATAAGATGTATATTTTCTTAAAATTTCAATTTTAAGTGAAAGACAAAATTTTGATCTCAAAGTCACTAATATACAATACCAAAATATTTTATTGAACCCATGGCACCTTTGGCTTTAGCTTAATTTATGTTTCCTTTTGCATAAGAGAAAGAAAAAAACTTTTTTTTTGTAGTTAATCATCTCTAGTGAGCTATGCCGTTACCAATAAACTTATATCAGCATACAGCTTTGGGTTTACGGTGAAAGCTAAATCTGAGACTAAGACCAACTCTCCAAGAGATAACCTTGTTCCCATCTTCGTTGCAGCTTTTGTTTTCTTTTACATTTAATAATGAAACAAATCATAAACCATGAATAATATTCCTAATTTCATGATTATCTTTTGTTTTTTGGCTATATAACCCAACTTAAAAATTAAAACAAAAAGACAAGCAATCTTGTTTCACCATATTATAAATGATATACTAAGAGATCCATAACCCTTCATTAATAATGTGAAAAAGAAGATTGTACGCCATTAGTTTAAAGGATAAAGAAAGATAAAAACAGTAGCCAAAGTTGGGAAGATATAGTAAAAAATAAGGACTGAATTGCAAAAAGGAAAAAAGGAACGAAGGCAAACCATGTGATACAACCAAAGCATATCACAATTCCCACCTCTCAACCATTCTAGCGTATGCTATCAATATATAGATTTACAAAATGGCAAAATCACAATCCCTGTCCAAGACAAACCCTAATGCTAACAAAGATACAAAACACACCCTTGCTTTCCACAACATCGGAGATATCTGATGCACCAACATTGGCCTCCTTTCTCAGGAACTTGGAGTACACGTTTCCCAACCATCTTCATCTGCTAGCCCGTACTTACTGAAATGGCTGACCCTGAACTTCCATTCTCCTTTAATAGGGTCATATGACACAAATTCCGCACCTTGGTCCTCAGTCTTTCTCTTGAGCATCTCCTTGTATTTCTCAATTTTTGGCCCTTCTGTATACTGATGTCCAGTCTTTTTGTCAAAGCATTTTATATTGAGAAGGGTTACCTCGGCAGGCTTATTCAGACCTTGTCCAACAGGGGGTTTCTTGCTGTCATCCATGTAAACAATCACCTCTCGATTGTTAAATTGAACAAGAGACTCAAGATCGAGCCGCCTCACATCTGTGTCACCCAAGAATTTGATGTTGCCATAGCCTTGCCTTCCAACTACAAAGTCCTTGACATGGCGGCAGAATCCTGGTTCAGCCCTTTCCTTGGCAGCTAATTCTTGGATTCGAGGTTCTGTGAAGTAATCAGACCTCCGAAGCTTTGGCATTAGTGCCTCAATGTCAGCCCCATGCTCATACACAATTGCAGCCTCACCAGCTCTGTGCCCGCTGAGTGTCATATACAAGTCCCCTTTATGAAGAGAGTGGTCTTCATTAACCCCAGTAGGCATCTGATTGTCCTGAACAGGCTGAACTTGTTCCTTCATGAAACCATTTTCAACTGGAGTTTCCCCAATCAAAGTCAGAAATCATAGACAAATTAACCAAAAGCACAAAGAAAACTCAATTCATATCTATTCCATGAGTTTCAGGGCGAGTTGTTTCCTTACAAAAGAAACATCATTTTTCGATACATCGGAAATGATTGAACCTAGTCCTATAGCCAACCCCCACCAACCCACCCGAGCTAAGCATGCTAAAGAAACATCATTTTATACTAGTCTGATGCTGAATCATAAGATATGCATTATCATGGCCAACATTGTAGTTGCAACAAGAGCAAAGAGCCAATAAAAACCAGATTAGTACAAATTATAAAGAACCAACTAGACAAGCAGCCACGTGGTACTATAGCCCAGAAGAACAGTTTCGCCAATAAAACATATTATGGATATGCTTCATGGAGGTGAAACATCGACAAGCAGAGCCCCGTTAGCTGTACAAAGCACAGCCCACACATTAGTCACGGCTCACCAGCAGGAGAAAGACATTCTTCTTCAGACAATTTCTAAATGACCAATAATTTGAAAAGCCAACCAAGAGCAACCACAGTTTCTTGCATTTTTCCTTTGTTTCTTTTTCTGTTACTCATCAAGCTGGTTGAATTATCATATTCACAAAAAGAATGCCACATTTTTACCATGTGCATTATAAAAAGGTTCTTAGAATGATGTACCAATCAGTTATTGCTACCACATCTATTACACATGGCCACCAGCCATGACACGTCATTTAGTAACAGAAACTTAGTAAACTCTTTGGAGTCTATAGACCACCTTCATTAAAAAGCCCTATTCAATTTAGATATATCAGTTTTTTGCTTATATAGTATATATCAGCTTATAATAGAATGAGGTCATCATTCCTTATAAAGACGTCTACATCTAACTATATCAGAAGGACCAAATAGCAACATATGGAAAACAAATAACAATTTATAACAGAATTAGGTCATTCCTTATAGGAACTTTTTATATCCAAGAATAAATCAAGGGAATTACCAGAACTAATAAAATATATTACCATTCTTGTGCTTTGCAGTGTAGCTATCCTTCAATGGTGATGCTTTCTCGACACTAGCTTTCAGTGGCCATTGCTCCATGGGACGAATGACCAGTGCTCTTGGGTTTTCCCTAGGAATGAAAAGAGCATCTGCCTTTGGTGTGCTTTGTGTATTCTCATCATCACTGAAGAATGGAACCTGCATGAAGCAAACAGTGAAGTTTAGGCTCCATAGGAGGTGCACTTCAATTATGAAGAAGCACAGATTCAGTCAGATACAAAACCTTTATGCTCACCTTTGGACCATCATTCTTCGGATGATATTTTCTTGCAGGCAGCCTAATCCGCCTTTGTGAGAGATGCCGAGACGTCAATATGGATGATAATCTCACAGGAGCAGGTTTGTCAATGACCTGACAAAAGTGTCATTACAAGGCTGAAACTCATTCCATTTCAAAGACAGGAATCAAACGCAAAGGCTGACCAAGTTTAAATAGCAACCACACATTTGTAACTTCTAACACATGAAAAAGCATGAACTCAGCCAAAAATCAAGTATGAAGAATGAAAAAGTTGAAGACAGATCATATTTACAGGGATGCTAGAAATCCCATATTGAACTGAAGGTGCAGCGCCAGCTCCACCAATTGACATTTGAGGCATAGCTGGAAGTGTCCCAAATGGATTTGTAACAGGTGCTTGTAGTATTACTCCAGAGTTTAGAGTGCCAGACCTGTCAAAATGATGAGTGACAAAAGAATTATTGATAAGTGAAACAAAAACCAGCATGAAAAACAGAAACAGTTTTCTAGGAAAAAAACACTTGGGAGTGAGTAACAAAACAATAGTAATAATTAGTCACTCAAAGGAAAAAGATGCTTAGAAACAGGAGCATGGAGAAAATATGTCACGCACTGGTGCTCATATCATACAGTCCATTCCAAAAAATTCATCCACAACCTATAATATTTTTATAGTTTGACAACAAATGCATATTCTAAAGTTTCCTTAATTCCACTTGAACTAAAATGAATGCAAATAACTATCATGAAGGTGTGAGTGAGAAAAGTAATATTCATTTCAAAAAGGTCTTAACACAGTTAATAATGTCCCACTAAAGGTTTGGACCTTATAATGTGGACAAGAATTATGAGGGAAACAGAGTTGGTTCTTCCCAAGTCCCAACTAAAATGTTGGATTTTTTAAAATCGGTTATTCCTAAATTTCTCTTATGCTAGAAAATGGAACCTACATAAATAATAAAAAACTTAAAAAAGAGAGCATGTACTGCACCATACTAGTGTATATTTTTGTCAACCTTCTCTTCTTAATGATTGATAACTCAAACATGCACCAGTGTATCTGTTGGTGTATATACTTTTGCATAGGGTATTTGTGTCTTTACCTTTAGAAGTATATCTATAGGTTGTAATTGTTAGGGCTGCTTCTTGTGATATTTTTGACTTCTTTTTACTGCTAACCAGTTATTAGAAGTGATTATTAAGGACCTATTCTAAGTTCATTCAGACTTGAGAATGTCAAATGTAACTTGTAATCCTCGAGGCACTATAAATACTGGAAATAGAGGTTACAAAGAGTTTAACAAGGTTCAGTCACTGGATAGTAGATTGGGAGGCAGTAGTGACAAGAATTACACTCCTCTTAGAAAAGAAGAATTACAATATCTCAAGCACTTGTTGACTAGACTAGATTGCAATTCTCATATGGCATCTTCTTTCGATTTTGCTAATGCTCTCACTACACATTCATTTTTTGATTCAAGACCATGGATCATAAACTTAGGTGCTTCAGACCATATGACGGGTAACTCCAATAGTTTTTCTTCATATTTCTCTTACCCAGGTAAAGAAAAGGTTCGAGTAGCCGATGGTTCTTTGTCATCCATTTCAAGAAAAAGTTCCATTCATTATACTCCTACCTTGAACTTGTCATCCGTTTTTCATGAATGTTTTATCTATTAGTACTATTACTAAAGTCTTAAATTGTACATTATCCTTTGATTCGTCTTCTTGTATCTTTCAGGAACTGGGAACAGGAAAAATAATTGGCTATGATAAAGAGAAGGATGGGTTATATTTGTTAAAATATGGTCCAAAGATCTTGTCTAAAGCTGATATTTGTGGTCAAGCTCTTCAAAGTAGTTCTATAACTTCTTCTCAGCAGGAGTTGGTTCAGTGGCATCGTCGCTTAGGACATCCATCTTTTTTAGTTTTGGGAAATATGTTTCCTAAGTTACTCAAGCAATGTACTCTGAGCATTTTGACTTGTGATGCTTGTTATTTGGCGAAACATACACGCTTCTCTTATCCTTGGATGAACATTAAGAGTCCTTCTCCTTTTGTGCTTGTACATTATGATGTATGGGACCCTAGTCGAGTTTTCTCATTATCTGATTATAGGTGGTTTGTTACTTTCATTGATTGTTATAGTCGAGCTACCTGGGTGTATCTTATGCGTGCAAAGAATAAAGTGTTTCAATGTTTTTAGATGTTTCACAAAATGATTTGCACTCAGCTTGAAGAGGAGAGCAATTGTGAGGAAGAGTTGACTCATCGAGGTCAAAGGGAGTGGATATCATCTTTAGAGTTGATTTATGGGGAGAGAATATCATTTGCGGAGGAAGGTAACATGGAGAAGGAAAATGAAGAGATTGTAAATAAGGAAAGTGTACTGGAGGTTGAGAAAGGGAATGGTGGTGTAAAGAGTGGCAAATGATGATTTACTTACATACAGTCGCAAAAAAACATAAAGTTACAACCATCGAAAATGTTTTACCTAGCCAAGAGTCAATCCTGAACTCAGTTCCACAGCCAGCACAAACTCCTTTGAATTGTAAGTCTTCAAATCCTACTCCTTCTTCAAATTTACCTTGTGATATTTCTATTATTGATGATATTAATCTTCCCGTTGCAACTAGAAAATGAGTTAGGACATGTACTCATCATCCCATCTCTAATTATGTCTCATATAATTCATTGTCTCCATCTTATAGGGCTTTCTTGTCTTCTTTGTCCACTATATCTATTCCACAGGGTTGGAAAGAAGCACTTGCTGAACCTAAATAGAATAATGCAATGGTTGAGGAAATTAAAGCATTGTCCAAATATGATACTTGGGAACTTACTAGTCTTCCTCAAGGAAAACGGATAGTTGGCTGTAAATTGGTCTGATACAAAGCGAAGCTTGTTGTAAAAGGATTCACTCAAACTTATGAAGTGGATTATCAAGAAACTTTTGCTCCAGTTGCCAAGATGAATTCTATCAGAGTTCTTATCTCTTGTGCAGTGAATCTTTGTTAGGATTTGCAACAACTGGATGTGAAGAATGCTTTCTTGCATGGAGATCTTACAAAGGAAGTTTATATGGAGATTCCTCTAGAGTTCTCTTGTCAAAAGACTGAAGGGAAGGTATGCAGATTGAGGAAGTCCCTATATGGTCTAAAACAGTCTCCTAGAGCAGTGTTCGATAGATTTAGCAAGGCAATGTTATCTTTTGCGTATCAACAGAGTAATGTTGATCACACTATGTTTATTAAACATTGCAATGAGAAGATTACTATTCTCATTGATTACGTTGATGATATAGTTGTGACAGAAGATAATATTGTAGAAGTGAACAAATTAAAAAATTACCTTGCTAGAGAGTTTGAGATAAAAGACTTGAGAACTTTGATACTTTCTAGGAATTGAAGTAGCTCAGTCTGAAAAAGGGTATTTTCTTATCCCAAAGGAAATATGCTCTTGACCCTAACACCCCTATAGAAGTTAATCTCAAGTTGCTGAATGGTGATAAAGAACGTGTTGATAGGGAGAGTTACCAGAGATTGGTTGGGAAGTTGATTTATCTGTCTCACACCCGACCAAACATAGTTTATGTTGTCAATATGGTGAATCAATTTATGCACGATCCACATTCCACTCACTTAGATGCAGTTCATCGTATTCTAAGATACTTAAAATCTGCCCCCTGGAAAGGGACTTTTGTTTGAGAATCACAGAAACTTAAAGATTGAAGCATATACCGATGTAGATTAGATTGGGTTACTCGACAAGTGCAAAAGCAGAGTATAGAGTAATGACACATAGAGCTTGTGAGTTGCTATGACTAAAAAAGCTAATGCAAGATCTTAGGCTAGCTTAGGAAAGACCTCTTATGTTGTACTGTGACAACACCACTACTATTAACATAGCTTACAATCCAATACAATATGACAGGACAAAACACATTGAGATTGATAGACACTTCATTAAGGAAAAGCTAAATACGAGATTAATTTATATACCTTTTGTAAGATCTGAGAATCAGCTTGCTAATATCTTTACTAAAGGTCTTGGTCGTGTTGAGGGAGAGTGTTGGTGTATATACTTTTATATAGGATATTTGTGTATTTACCTTTAGGAGTATATATATATATATAGGTTGTAATTGTATGAATCAATACAATATGAGATTTTTCTCCAAAACTGAACTGTATCTTACTCTTTACCCTCGTTTTCAAAAACAAGAAGATCCATTAGATCCAAATGTCAAGATGTCATAACACTGTATTCAAATATGCTTGACAATGCATAAAAATGTATGACATGTACGTGCAGTAGCATACACATCCCCCCCCCCCCCACCCCTCCCCCACAAAAAAAGAAAAAAAATTCTCAAACAGGAGAAGTAATATAGTGAAAAAGATCTTTAATAATTAGGCAATGTAAAAAAATGTTTTTATCTTACAGTTCCTGAAAGGATACTAACCACTTGAGGTCGTAAAAACATTCCTAGAAAGCCAAAACTTTAAATTCATTTAGAGCTCAACCTCAATTGCATGGTTCCGAATATTGAGCAATTAAGAAATAACACTCTCATAAGATAAGAGTGGTTTAAAATGTGAATGTTGAGATGGATAACAAAATATACTAGAAAATATAAAACACAAAATGCGAAAACACATAGAAAGGTTAAGGTTGCACTAATTGAAGAAAAAATGATAAAGAACCGCTTACAGTGGTTTGGACTTATCTAACATAGGCCAGTAAATGCGGTAGTTTAGAGATACGACTTGGTACAGGTAGAATAGGTTAGACGGAATAGAAGGACACTAGGCATCACTGAAAATGATGCCTTGGATTGATGCAAATAGAGGTAAAGAAGTCATGTAGCTGGCCCTAAACTAGTTTAAGACTTCGTCGAGTTGAGTAGCTCAACCCCAGTTACATTCTGAGCAAAGTGTTTGCCTACTTTCATGAAAATAAACCTACAAACAACCAACCTAATATGAACTTTAGTATCTGCTACATGATTCCTTAACCAACACTAACAGGAAGTCACTACATGGATAATTCCATCTCATCAATGGCTACTTCTATACTAACCCACTCACAACCATATGTATCCTTATATTAAGGACACACAGCCCCTTTGGAGTAGAATTATGCTAAAAGCCACTTGGACACCTGTTTTCTTTTTTCTTTTTTCCTTTCTTTTTTTTTACTTTAACAAAGTTGTATAGAGAAACAAATATAATTCTAATTGGTGCTATCAAAGGCGCCTAAGGTGCAGAAGGTGCAAGGCGATAACCATCTCACCTTTGCAACTTAGGCGACTTAGGCGCTTTTACTAAGGTGCTGCCTAGACGACTTAGGCGCACGCGCCTCTGCTGTGTTCAGGGGCAACACAAGGCGCCCAGAAGATTATGGCAGTTATTTAAAAAATATATTTAATTCTTAGCTCTTCTTCTTCTTTTACCAATCCCTGCTATGCTACAGAGAAAACAGAGCAATTTGTGTGGTTTAAAGCATAAGATGACCACGATGCCCTTTGTTGTGTAAGGAACTAAAGGAATTCAAACTTACGATTGTCCGAAGGTACTTTGATTAAAGATGCCCGGAGCACTGTAACTATTTGGAACTACAAAGCCAGCAAACTAATGTAGTCAGTATCGTCACATTAACATATGAACAAAAAATACAAAACAAAAAGAATATATTATTTAACCTGTTTGTGTCTGCCCAAAGTTGTGAAAACTAAAAGCACCAGCTGTCTGAGCTGGTTGAAAAGGTGTGGAAAGAGAGGGCTGCAACGTGGAAATTAAAAATTAACTCTATCAGAGGGTCAGCAGATAATTTATGATCTAATACAAACTGGAATATGCAATGTCACGTGCAGCAATTTGACTCACAATATGTGCCGGAAACCCTTATAGAATCATAGAATCGCCGAGTAAAGCAATTAAGTATAGCTTCAAAACCATCATTCAAATTTATCAGACTTGCACAAGTAACGTGTTTAACTACTACACAGTTTCACATTGTCAATTCTATTAATATAGTAATTCAGGATCTAACTCTTCTCAGTATGTCATGAACTACACAAAACCTACAATTTCAAATTGATCAAACCAATACTTCTAGAAGCAAAATTCGAAACCCTCCATATTCAATTTCTTTCCATTTAGTGTTTAATAACTACAGCATCATGATGCAGCAACAATGTCCAATACAAGCGCATATGATAGAAGTTGGTGATTGTATCAACTAATTGACTTTAAAAACCTATATTCACGCCTTCATTATATTGACATAATTGAGAATATACAAAGACATTACAATAGAGGGGGCAAGTTTACTATTTCATTTAAAAAAACTTACAGTTGTTGGAGCAAAGCTCGAAGTAGTAAGTGATGCATTGCTTGAAAACATGTTCCCACCAAGGCCAGAAGAAGGCATGCTAAACAAGCTTGAATGATTAGGAGCAGGAGTTGTATTCTGTGAAAAAGGAGAGCTAGTCGGTCCAAATGCAGCCACAGAATTGAACAATTGTGATGACTGAGTATTACTGAAGTTTATGCTAGGAGCAAATGGTGAAGATGTTCCCTGGGATGTAGAAGAACTGAATAAAGGAGGAGACAAACTAGGTCCAAATGCAGATGTTGGTTGTCCAAATATGGAAGGTGCTGCCGATGATGCTGAAGTAGGTAAGACTGATGAACTGAATGTGGGTGCAGATGAAGTGCTAAAAGTTGAAGTCTTTGGTGCAAATGGGTTGGAGGGCACTGAGGAAGATAAAAGACTAGCAGATGATTGACCAAAGGGTGTTGAAGTAGCAAAAGGGTTCGACTGTGTGGTAGACTGTATTAAAGCTAACATTAGTTGTAGGCTGAGCATTAGAAAGTGGTCCACCTGAAATTTGAACCATGCTTTATTGTATCAGTAGAGTTCATCATCACTTAAATGAGAACTATTGGGTTTGTTTTGCATTTCTAGAATATAAAAAAGATACTTAAAAATACCTTTATCTCCCAGTTGATAGTCCTCCCATCTTAGCTCCTCATGGCTTTTATCTCTGTAAATAGACATAGCAGATATGGACTCCAATTTTCCAGACTGTCCAGTGGCACCACCATCTGCTTCAGTAGTTGGTGCGTAAGCAGCTACTCGGCTTCCCCCACGTTGACCCCCAAAACCTGACTGGCCAAGGCCAGTACTTCCAAACGTCGATGACTGGGATCCTACATAAGCAATTATATGAAGACAATGGAAAATATGTGAACAAAAAGTTATAGCTAGAAAAGTTCCCTAAAGCCCCAAAATTTCATAAAGTGTTCCTAACTTTAATCACACTTATCATTTAACTCACCAAACAGAGAACTCGGAGCTCCAAAGGGTGTCGTGTTATTCCCAAATGAGCTACTACCAAACGCTGGAGTAGATTGGCCAAAGCCTGGGGTGGAACCATAACCAAAGGAGGGGGTAGTAGAGCTACCAAAAGCAGGAGTACTAGAAGCCCCAAATGCTGGACTACTCGAAGTGCCAAATGCAGGAGAACTTGAAGTGCCAAAGGCAGAGGTATTTGATGAACCAAATATTGGGGTACTTGAAGCCCCAAATGCTGGCCCAGATCCAAAAACAGGGGCAGTTGACACGCCAAAAGAAGTTCCTGTGCTACCAAAGGTCGGACTTGATGTTAAACCAAAAGCGGGGGTGCTCGTAGTGCCAAAAGCAGGGGTACTTGTAGCGCCAAATGTTGGGGTGGTTGAAGCACCAAATGCAGGAGTCGATGTAGCCCCAAACGCAGGGGTGCTTGTAGCACCAAAAGAAGACTGAGATGATGCACCAAAAGGTGTTGCTGAACCAAATAGGCTGCTCCCAAATGCTGGCTGTGATGGTTGAGTTGTGCCTCCAAAAGGACCTGTTTGAGTAGGAGTTGAACTGAAGCCTCCAAAGGCAGGCTTCTGACCAAAAACAGATGATGCTAGAGGGCCAAGATATATCAGTTTAAAATAGAAAGAAATAAAATAAGAATATTGTGGCTAGATAATTTGCATATAAGACATCCACAACTTATGGAACTTGATTACTTATTTGAATTATTCCAAATGTAAATTACCTGGCATTATAAAACACATATAAAATACATGCAATGAAAAAGATGCAAAACAAAACAAAGCAAAGGAAACAAGTGAAACTAAGGCTTCAAAATGAAAAGAAAAGTAGTTTGATGACTTAGAGATGTAATTCTATTTGTATCATGAATAATATAATATTTTAAGCAGTTTATCTTGAATGGAACTAAGAATATCAGACCCCTCCAAAAAAAAAAAAAAAAAAAAAAAAGATGGAAAGAGAACAAAATAGATTTCCTGCATTATATCCACTTCTCAACAATGTTTTCATTGGCATATACTTCAAGAAATAATAATGGGCTTGAGTTAACAAAAAAAGATCAGAACGGCCTTCTCGGATCAGCTATTTTATGAGGACAGCACCACCAGCAACATATTACAGCACATAATATACATCCAAGTGTAAAACATAGAATTGCAAGGGTTCTAAAAAACAATCTGATACATGCTAAAGAGAATCACTTGTTAAATTGGGAAACAGGAAATAATCATACCACCAAATGAAGATGCAGTACTACCAAAAGCTGGAGTTGAAGATGATCCAAAGGCAGGCACTGAACTTCCAAAAGCTGGTGAGGATGAGGCACCAAATGTCGTAGTTGAAGAGAAGGGGGAAGAAGATTGAGCTGCACCAAACACCCCAGTTGATGTACCCCCGAATATGGAAGCACCTGTTTGTGATCCAAATGGAGACGTGCTACCAAATGGTTTTGGTGCAAAAGGATTGCTACTTGCATTATTGGTCTGACCAAAGACAGATTGGGACCCAAATGGGCTGGTAGATGACTGCCCAAAAGCTGTTCGGATTGATTTAAATCACAGAAGCAGAATGTTAACAGAGAAATTGTTACTGATATTCACCTACATACTTCAATAAACACATGTATTAAGAATAAGAAGCCCAACACATAATTAGTGTATTCAGCCATATTCATTTTTATCATTAAAAATTGGAATGGAAGAACAATTGAGCATCTGGTCATTAAGAATTTGGAACAAATTAGAGAAAAAGATATTAGTTTTTTAGTTACAAACCACCCATTCGAATAAGAAGAGAAACATCAACATTGATTACCATGATATGTTATACTACGAAAAACATAAATGAGATGGATTTCAATGATATAATTTAGAAAGAATGGCACAGGCAAATTATACTCCAAAAGCACAAAATGTTTCGAATGCATTCAGTATAAGGAGTCCAGGGTGAAATATAAAACAATTAGGTAGTGAGAAGCAAAGACTACAAAAACTGAAACAGTGCTAGTAAGATTAGGGTACAAATACTTACGGTTACTTGAGCCAAACATTGTTGTAACACTTTAAAAGCAGTAGCAGCTCGATGCTCCCAAACTGCAATAAAAGTAGGAAACACATCAAACAAGTTTTTTTTTTTGGGATTTCGCATTAGGTTTTACTAAGTTCAGGCGACAACCCAATTAAAGACGCCGGATTTTCCGAACTGCAATGACATTCACAATGAAAACGTTGCACCGAAGCAATTATTTATGGAAATATAACCGAGCCGTCGTTCCCAAACGTGGTATGGTCGCGTTTTGGAATTGAAAAACTCATCATGTGAATCAAAAAAAATTATAGTACCTGATTAGATCGATGCTGGAGAAGACAATCAATATCCGAGATATGCGATGGAAGTCAGAATCACTGGAAAAATTAGAGAGATCGAAAAAAGGAGCAGCTGTGCCGCCGCTTCTTATTAGCGTTTTTTATTTTCCTTCCTTTCTTGGCCGAAGCTATGCGGGCAGGATGCGCAGTGCGCCAGTAGTTACAACTTCCAAACGAAGACTACCCTTGGGTAAAATCCATCAAGTGGTCCTTTTTTTCTTAAATGCAGACTTTTATTTATTAAATAAAATTCCTCCAATTATTTTTCTTCTATATACATGCTTTATTTTAATTTTTTTATAAATTTTTCCGTTGTATTTCTTTTTTTTTATTTTTTATTTTTACTTATTTTTTTTTCTTGTAATTGCATATTTTTATTTAATTAAAAAAAAAATTCTCACTTATATTTCATGTACCATGCATATTTTCCATGTAAAATTAACTACAGTATTTTCATACATGCAGTTACTAACTGCATTGTTTACAGCCTTTGAATGACTGAAGGTTGAATTTTTTAAGCCTTTCAAATTCTAGATTTGTTATAATATTTCTTTATCATTTATTATTTTTTAGTGTTAATTTTTTTTTTTTAGGTTATAGTTTATTTATTTTTTGTTAGAAATATTTTTTTTTAAATTGAATGAAGACAATAAATAAATTTACAAGGAATAAATTTAAAACAATAAATTCAAAACATGTATTTACGGGAATAAATGAATAAAGCATGCACGAAATTACTGTTCATTTGTTTTTTTTGGGTAAAAATTTTCACCTGACTAGATAAATAAAAAAATACAAGGAATAAATGAATAAAGCATGCATTTATGGGGAAAAAAAAAAAAGAGCATGTATTTATGGGAAAAAATAAAAAAAATATTAATAGTAACTTTGTGGGTTGAGCTCACGAAGTTACTGTACATATGTTTTTTTTTTTTTATGGTAATTTTTGGAAAGTGGTAAATGTTTCCTT
Source organism: Quillaja saponaria (assembly GCA_029379385.1). Taxonomy (NCBI): domain Eukaryota; kingdom Viridiplantae; phylum Streptophyta; class Magnoliopsida; order Fabales; family Quillajaceae; genus Quillaja; species Quillaja saponaria. Next base: position 20,780,840 of record CM055618.1, read on the forward strand.
CTGACTAAAAAAAAAAAATTTATAACGACAAATAAATGAACAAAACATGGACGGAAAAAGACAAAAAAAAAATGAATAGTAACTTCGTTAGTTGGGCTCACGAAATTACTGTTTTTTTTTTTTTTTTTTTTTGCTTTATGGGCTTGAGGATGTGGCAGCTAGTATGGCGGTGAGTTGGCAAAAGTGATCTATTTTCAATATTAATTTCAAAAATGGTCTATTTTAAATTTATATTTTAAAAAAATGGCCATTTGATAGGTTTTTCCCTACTCTTGAAAATAAATTGAAAAAGAAAAAAGGTGAGTGTTTTACTTTATAAATTTTTATTTTTTTTTAGTAAGTCTTTTTCTATCATATCAAATTTATTTTTGATCCCAAGAAGCCAAGAGTTTAGTTTATAGTAGAAAGGTGTGATCTCTTTATTAATTTTTTGATATGAAATTCATTAGAGAGATAATGGGAGTAAAATTTTGATAAATTTTTAATACTAGTAGAGATAAGTATCTTTTAATTGGAATAAGGATATAATTAATAGAGGTAAGCGTATGTTAAGCACTCTTGATTGTTAGATAAAATTATTAACTCTATTTTAGAAAACTTATTGAAAAGTGAAAATTTCCTTAATTAAAAATATTATTTATTTTAGGTTTAATTCAAATAGAGCTCAAATATATATATATATATTGCAAATTACAAAAATAAAATTCTAACTCATTTGAATATGTATAAAAGAATTTTTCATTAAATTTTATTGTAATAAACCAAAAATATAAAAAATATTAATTGTTTTCTAAACTTGTCCAAAGGCTCTTTTCACAAATAAAATAATAAAAATCACGCTTTATAAAAAAAAGAAACAGAAAATGCTCAAGATTTAAATAACCTTGTTGATAATATATAAGTTTAAAAGGTTTCAGTTATAAAGAAAAAAAATTAAATTAAAAAGACATAAAATAAAGAGTAATACATGAATTACAATTGTATAGGACTTATTTTGAATAGAACAATAAAGTTAGAACATATTGGTAATCTAAAATTATTATATTAGAAATTTAAATAAAAATAATTATCATTACTTTTCTTAAAATAAATATAAAAATAGCATACAACTAGCTCTTTAATAAGTTATTTAAATATCCACTATATTAAATTAGTATTACATAAACATCCATTGTAGTTTAAGTATATAACCAAGTCTCTCAACTTAAAAAGTTAAGACTTAAGGCAAATAATCAAAAGATATTTTTTAATCGTTCAATCTTTTCACCCTCGTCCTTCTTGGGCCAACAATGAGTTTAGTTTACTCTGACTATACCAAAGGCTTTTTATTTTTACTTTTTGATTGCTTTAATTATTAAAAAAAGTATATAAGACATAAAATTTATAGACTTTGAACCATTTTATTTTTATAACACTATATTTAAAAAGATATTATATGCACACTCTTATCATTTGTGGTTGTTATCAAATCTCTTTTAGAATACAACAAATCCTCTTACAATTCTTGTTAATAATTGATATGAAAGTCATCTATATATATATAGGGAATGAATAATTACTATATATATGTTATGCATATCAAATTTCATATTAATTGAATTTTTTTAAAGTATCTCATTAACACAAACTAAAATGAAGATGAACAGTTTATAAAATTTAAAAATATAATTTTTTTTTTGAGATATTAAATCACTAGTAAACAAGTTAAAACCAATATAAAATTTAACGTGTATGCATGGTCTTCATAATTTTATTTTTTTATAATATATGCACGGTGGATTTCCTAAACTCATCCTCCAAAACATATAAATTCATTAATATTCTAGGAACTTTAGTACGAATTTAGCCAATCCAAGGCAAACTTAAACCAAGCATACTCCAACAAAGCACATCAATCAAAGCAAAGGCATGCATCATTTCGCAGAATTGAGCCAAACAAATTAACAACATCGGGTGGAGAGAACATCCTGATGACTAAAACACATTAAATGCAACGTTTAATATTTTTCAATCAAGAGAAAAGGGGTATTGTTTGCTAGCGGCGGAAGCTCCGGACCTGGCGCGGTGGTTCAGCCTCGTCTTCTGGGAGCTTCACAGCTGTGTAAGTACCTGCACCGACAAGAGCTCCAAGGGTGGGTGCCACTAGATATATCCACAACGCCTTAAAGTTTCCTGCTGCAACAGCTGGGCCCAAGGTACGCACGGGATTCATAGAACCACCACTTGCTGGCCTGAACAAAAGAATTTGAACTATTATCTACAACAGTTATTTACTTTCTACCATGAACAATTATTTGTTTGCTCTGTTGCCATATATGTCTTTCTTTCCTTTAGTGGGTCAAACAACTGAAAATGACAGCATCATGTCAATGTGATGTTTCACCAACCGATCTAAGGCCAATACAGATCGAGTTTGATTCTTTGCTAGCTAGCTTAGTGCGACAAAATATATCATATCATAACAAAAAAGAATGAGCAAAATAAAATAAGTTTTTCTTTATCCTTGTGTCATAATGTTAGAGGACGAGTTTAACTTAACAAAGATAGACGTTTTTGTGAATTATAATTATTCCTCTCCATTGCCAAAACTCAAGCTTAGAACTATGGGAGCAAATATAGTTTTGCTGGTACTTTGGTCACCGTGGGTACATCATTGCCTTTAATTAGGGCTTCATTTTGGAGTTGGGATTTCTAGGCCCAACTTGTCCATCGATTTGAGTGAGATATATAAATTGAGAGGTCTATGTTTTGACCAGAGTACTGTGCTTTGGCTTCAATGAAAAAGTTGGTAATGATGGCATGCATATATTGCTGTAGGGTCCCTTTGGGCGAGGAGTTTAGAAGGGGAAGGAAAACTTTGAAACATAAGGATCAGTACATGAGACTCTTTGCACTATTTGCATTGGCTTGAAACCAATGGTTTTGTCATTCATGACTCTAGGAGACCAGTATATATGGTGCAGCTCTTTTCTTTTCATTTGTCATAAGCAAGCAATTCATTTCAGATTATCATTATTATTCAGTTGCTTTCACGAAAAACATGGTACGAGAGAAATTAAAGTGACAAAAGAGCCAGTGAAATTAAATTAGACAAAGTGTTAAATAGGCAGTGAATTTAGTAAATAAAGCTGTGGAAATTAAACAGCTATTGGATTTATTTAACTAATAATAGTGAAATGAAAAATGGTACTCACCCCGCCACAAGAATGTTGAGCATGACAGTGGCTCCAACAGCTAGGCCCGCCAATTCTCCTACCTGTTACAACGGCCTCCCAGAATTAGAAAAGTGATTACGTAGTAAGGTAAAAGTTGGAAACTGGTGTACGTTGAATAAAATGAAGAATTCAAAGTTTCAAACATATATACCGCACGGGTGTCAGTAGCAACAGCAGTAACAACAAACAAGAGATTGAAAGTGATAATAAACTCGAGTGCGAAAGCTTGGCCAATGCTAACGGAAGGAACCGTGACTCCACCAGACATGAAGGGATTAAAAACGCCCTTGAGAGCAAAAGAAGCACAAATGGAGGCTGAAACTTGAGCTCCTATATATGCTGGCACTTGGACCCAAGGGAAATGGCGCAACGCTGCAAATGCTATTGTTAGGGATGGGTTAAGGTGCGCTCCAGAAATGTGACCTGTAGAAAGAATCACAATCATCACCGCCAGTCCTGCACATGCTGCATTTCCAATCAATGTCTCTACTCCATTGTACTTCTGGTTCACAATTGGTCCTGCCGTTGCTGCGAATATCAAAATGAAGGTCCCCACGAACTCAGCTCCGAGCTGCCCACAAACTTACCCTTCTTAATTATTGGTTGTAAAAACCAAACCAAATTACACACATTAAAATTGTAATAATTAACAGAATATTAGGTAAATATAGTCAAACTTAGCCTGAAATAGTTTATTTGGAAACAATTTCAAAACATGAAATTATTACTAACCAAACCTATTTTATTTGGTAATTGAAATGATTGAAACAGGTACTTATAATGATATTAATTAACCCCAAGTTAAGGCTACTGGATATTTCTTAAAAGATATTAATATTCGGCTTAATTATGAATGTGATTTGATAATTGAGTCATGACCCGAATTATAAAATTAATTAAATAATCACACATTTGATATTCCATTAGTTGCGTGTACATAGTTGAGTGTATGTCGGTGCCTTCCTATAACTCCTAATGGGACCTCCCCCATACTCTTGTGTATATCTTCTCTCCTTTCCTTTTCCTAATAATGAAAAAGGGTGAATGGTATAATAATTTGGTTACTAATTATGAGTGGCGTTCCAAGAGAAAATATGGCGAGAAGGTCAGGAATCTCCATGACAAATTAAACATGTTGCTGGGATCGTGATTTCATCAATATATATAGAGTTAACTATACTTTGAAAAGAGAGATTCAAGAAAGTACTAATTTGATTCACAAAGTGTAAACTCGGACTCTCTTTTCTTATAAAATAGTTTGAAGGAAAAACAATAAAATAAAATATAAAAATAAAAAATAAAAGGAAGGAGGAAAAACTGATAAATATGTACCTTCCGGGCGAGAGAGACGTCAGGAGATGAGAATGGGGTGAGACACGTGTGGGATTCACCCCAAGTTGGGGCATTAATAGGCAAACACTTGCATCGGGGCATGGACTTGCAATCAAAAGATAGCGAATCCACTCGGAGAGATGAAAAGAGAGGAGGCCCAGGAGTCCCTGGTGTCACCGGCGCCGACAAAGTCGGTGTACCTGCCTCAGATTCTCGCATTTTCTATCAAGTTATTCTGAATAGGTTGGGTGGGAGGATAACAGGAGGAATTTCAGAAATTTTCTGGCAGCGTAATGAAATAAATGTAATCGAGTAGAGTGGTTATGAATGGATGGAACTCGGAAGGGATGATAATAATTGAGGCATGCAGCCGGTAGAGAGGTATTTTGGTTTTGTCTGTCTATCTTTGCGTCGTCTTCGTCCTCTCTATTATTTATATTTACACGAAAAGAAAGACATGGAAGGCGAAAAGTCAATGGCCATCCCATCATCTTTAACAGCCTCCAGCGGCTATGCGCATAACGCTACCGTCATAGCAGTCTGGCACTTTCTGTTTATCAGCCGAGGCAGAGCCGCTAGTTTAGTTTCTAGCAAGTGTTAATTATTAAAGTTTCCACGTTCTCTTTGCTTAGATTAGGATTACTTCCTTTACCAAGAGAAAATATATACTAGGATTACTTCATTCCCCATTTTCCTTCGGATTCATTACTGTCAAGGGATTAAAATATCCCTCATTTTCATCCATGATTACTGTATTATATTTCATTTATTTATTTCCGACACCCATCGATAATGTATTAAACAAACAAATCACAAACAGATTTGCCTAAAAGATGAGCTATTATTTGAATGGAGTAAAAAGACCTTAAAGGCCTTTAAATTAAAAAAAATTAAAAAAAAATTAAATTATAAGTATTATAGGTAATTTGAAGACATTAAACCCTCAAGGCAGGGGCACTTACCTCTATATTGGTTGCGCTTTTTAGTGTTATTTATTTTCGGTACTAGTCTGTAAGTGTATAAACGAGTAGTTATTAAAAACTTAAAATTTTTATTTATTCATTAAGTTATATTAATTAAAAATATTTAATTTATGTTAGTAAATAAGATAATAAGTAGTTAGAAATATATTACAGATAGTGCGTTTTAATTGTGCTTCTTCTACAGTCTATTTCTGGCCCTCTAAGTCCTAACCTAGCAAAGAAGTAATCATTCACGAGATCTGTTACTGAGCCAGATCAACATTCCCTTCCACATTCGAGTTGTGCGTCCCTTTCATTACTTCTTACCTGCAACCGCCATCTTTTCCTTTCCAAGGCAATGGAGATGGCCCTCTCCATTTTTACAAGCCATTATCACGTGAGCCAGTTCGTGTACAATAAAGTCAATAACTCCTGAAGGTTCTTGGTTGGTGGAGTGAGCTTCTTCCCCGCAATCTTTCCGATGCACTTCACACGGCCTTTTCAACTTTGTTGCACCATACACGCCGCTATCACATTCCAACTCAAGCAATATATGTATATTTACAGGACTCTGAATTAATTCTGAAAAAAGCTTGATTACATATTGTATCTTAAAATTCTTGTTAAAATTAATTTAATCAGTTGGTCACTTATGAGATTAGGTTGATAATTGAGAACCTTTGTTGTCATAAACTATTAAGTTACACACTTAATGATGAATATAAACTCTGAATGTCATGATTAGTTATTCCATTGTCAAATGTGAGATTTTGATTAACACTAGCATTTGTTGTGTATTAACTCTTTGTTTGCTGCAGATTTAATTGACACTTCAATTAAAGGGGCAAATTATGAGACTCTTAATACGTTATATATAAAGACGTCTACAGTCTCTTCTCACTCAAGGAATAATTAATTCCGTTATTTCTAAGTCTCAGCAGTCTATAGATGATAGTTGAGTAAGAAAAAAAAAAAAAAAACTTACACAGAACATAATTCCCATACTAAAAAGTTCACAACCATAAAACTGCGTAAGGAAAAAAAAAACTTAAAACAGAACATAATTCCCATACAAAGAGTACACAACCATAAAACTGCAAGCAAGAAGAAAAAAAATTGTTAAAGCGGGCAGACTCTGAAACTACTAGTTTTGTTTTTGTGTAACTTCACCAGTCCAGTAAGTTTTGACAGCAAGGAGAATCTTTTCTGGGTTAAAAGGTCCACTTTCATGGTCCATGATCTGGCTTTTCCATCTCATTCCATCAGTGATACTCTTTATTTTCACAAGGAGCTCTACTGTATCCCTAAATATTACAGTCCCTTCTGGCCTTAAGATTCTGTCCATCTCTAGCAGAATGAGGGTGATGTCACACCTACAACAAAAGCATATCCATTCACAATCTTATATAGAAAAAATGAGAAAGACAATAGTCATATATGAACATCTGGTTTAAAAGTTTTACCTGTCCTGATATATACTAAAAACACCACCTGCATGGATAAGGTCATACGTTCTTGGATATGTCGAGAAGGCTTCACACCAATCCTGGTATGCACCAATGAAGCCTCGTTCATAAATCACACCAAGAGTGTCCTGGTTTGAATTGGCAGGTACAACATTCATAACCCACACTTGATATTTCAACAAGGCTGCTGCTAAACCGCCAAGGTTTGCATTCATGTCCATTATGTTTCGGTATCGTCCTTGGGCTAGGGGAACGATCCGCTTGTAATGTGTTACCCTGTCCTTCCAGAGTTCATTATCCTCTTGAAATTTCTCAGCGCTGATGCTTGGTATTGAACCACTACCAATTCTAGGAGGGATGGCAAGTGCACGCTCAGGCCACTTCTCCAATGACCCACCGGCAACTTCATCCGAGTTGCTAACTTCTGGAAGTGGCGTTATGCATGTCTCCATGTTTACATACCTTTTTAGCACAAACGACCAAACAGGAAAACGGTATCAACTACCAGAATTTTAGTACATCAAATATAGTAGTCAGAAGAAATGATGCTGAAAGCGTACCAAGCTGCATCTGGATTGTCCAACTTGCACATATGTTGTGTTTTATAAACCTTCATGCTCTTTATGCATTCAATGTGGTTTATGGGCTTTTGCCAAATAGCAAGATCATTTTTTTCAATGACTTTCTTCCAGCATAGGCTGCTTGGTGACATCTTCAATAGCATCTTGCTCTTGTTTTAAATCTTCTTGGGTCCTCTCCCATCCTCTCCAGTATTTCTTCCACCTGATAGGAGGGCCAGAAAGAATCCAATAACCACCCGGTCTTAGGACTCTGTCTACTTCAATCAGATACATACCATCTGAAGGGGAAAAGAGAAAGAAAAAAGATAAATTGGATGATAAGTTTTCAAATGTTACATTATTTCTGCATTAAATGAATGAGGACATAAACTTTGTATAATTGTCAATCAAACATCTTATGATCCAATATGAGATACACAGGAGACTTACCATTCTTATGCCAAGGTATTAAGCAACGAGAGCAGTGGGCCATATCAAAAGCCCTTGCTGGGTATGGAAGCCTCTGTGAAGCCATGATTCCAATCATAGCAGGAACTCCTCTCTCCAATGCAAACTGTACCTGTGCTTCATGAGTATCTCTTGGTGCAAAAGACATCGCAAGGATGTCCCTCTTCAACAAGTAAGCACCCCAACTTGCTACCTTAACAATCATAAGATAGACAATGAGTAAAAGTATTAGAAACTGCAAATACATATTTGGAAAACTGATTTAACATACAACACGCTGTTTGTGGCATCATATGAACATGAAAAATGAATTATTAAGGTCACGACTCTAAGTGAAAACAAAATTTCAAGGTCCATTTTGACACTATCCATTCTTCTCCTATTATATATAGTCTAAGGTCCATTTGAGAGAAACAAATTTCAAGGAGAAGTTATGCAGAAAAATTAACTAACAAATAATGCAAAGCTACTTACGCCACAGCCTGTATCAATTGCAGTTCTGATATTCCCACTTGTAAGAGAAATGAGCTCATTAATGTCATCAATGTATGCATCAGCACCACGTGGAAACATCGTGCCTCCTCCAGGAAATCTAAAACGGTCATCCTCAACTTGAATCCAGTTCTGGACAGCCTTCTCGATGCTGAGCTCTCTATGGGGAATATTGTCATACCAGGCATAATCTCGGCTCTGAGGCCACTTGAAAGGGGTCTTATAGTTTGGTGGAGCAGGTATAAGACAGAATAAGAGTTCTTCCTTGGTAGGGCAATGCCGCTCTCTGTATTTCAACATGTTTCGGTCAAATTTCCTTCCCCTTACTGGATCTTGGCAGGGAGTATATTCGCTGTAGGACATGTCGCATGGCGGAAACTTCTGGACTCCACCAGAATTATTGATCTTAACTTGATGATGACTTTCAAAATCCAGTACAGCCGACAATGATGGTGAGGATGATGATGGGACCAGTGAGGATTGGCTTCCGCCCAAGGGTGACCCAACATCACAGCCCACTCTTGTGTAGATCTCAGACCGATTAGTAGGAGCAGAAGTATTTTGCCAAGCACCCATAATGTAAGACAATATGCAGAGGCCACTAACCCCTAGAATCCAAGTAAGGCGCTTTCTCTTGGATTCCAGCTGATGATGCTTGGGGGATCCATTGTATTCCTTGGCCATTTTTTCTTTCTTTTTACCTCTGAGAAGTTCCGAAGATGAATAGAGATAATTTTGTCCAAATATCATATTGGGAGTAAAGGCGAAACAAATTTAAGTTACATCAACAATAATGTGAGGGCATATAATGTTTCACAAATCTCAATCATACACAATGGACTCAAAATAGTTTCGATTACCATTCTTCTTTTGTAATGCTCCCTTCTCTCTCTCTCATATATATATATATTTCTTTTCATATTAATAACTTTCCTTTGTTCTCGAGAATTGGACAATAGCAAGATATCTCAAGAGATCAGACAAGCTGCGAATGAGGGTAAAATGTGTGGCAAAACAAAACACACATGCATACACACAATCAGTGGCTCACATCACACTATAGCAACCAAAAGGTTAAAATATGAATATCTATTAGAAAGAGTAAAAGGCAATTTCAGACAGGGAAGGGCAGGTGGGAACTAATATTGGCGCTTCAATTCAATATATATTACAAAGCTCTAGATCCAGAACAGACCAAAATGCTGCAGATACTGAGAAAATTGTAACCGAGGACGACAAAAAAAATTGAAGGCGAAAACAAAGAAGAACATCAACACAATTAGCCAGGGGGAGGAAAAAAGAAAAGAAAAGGAAGGTAGAAGGTGATCGGACAAGTACCTTTCTCCGACAGCAAAAATGAAGGGCAAAGAAGCAGGTTTCAAAATTCCCGCCGATTCCTATCTCGAACTTGGAAAAAGGCTTTTAACAAAAAATGAACTCTGTATAACCTTGTTTTTCTTACTCCTAAATCTTGGTTCCTTTTCTTTCAGCGATGGGTTCTAAAACCAGCAAAACACTTTCTGCAGATGCACGGGAAATCCTCAGTAGACATCTATAAAGTCACAGTAGGTATAGATTTTCAAAATACTTGTGTGTAGACAAGCAATAAAGGAGTAATATATTTAATAATAATTACGGAAAGAAAAGGCTCATACCTGGCTAAAAGTTCAGGTCGATTCTCAAGTTAAAATTCTTCCCTCAGCGTTTTGGGCGTTGATTCTTCGTCTTCTTCTCTTAAGAAAGGCGCATTAGCATAAAATTAATTTGAAAATAAGAGGGTGGAAGGGGAGGCAGCATAGAGGTCGTGAGATAGAAAAAATAGATAATCGGTAACCTGGAAAGAGAGAGCTCAAATACTCCGCCATAACAGGAGGAGATGACTGGGGAGTGGTGAGTATACTAGTATACTACTATAAATATTAATTTAAATTACAAGAGGAAAAAAGAAAAAGGAAAGGTAAAGAGAAAGAGAAAGAGAAGGAAAAGCTTTGGTTATTACTATCTATTCAACTTTTTGTTAATCCAGAAATGATTGTGGGAGCGAAGGCAAGTTGGATTTGGTCTACATGGAGGACTATGGCAGTGGGCCGGTGGCGTGGAGTGAGTGTTAATAGGAGACTGACCAGCCTCAATTTGCTCCAATTTTTATTCTTCCTCGTTCTTCTCTCGTGTAAGTCGTATGAAAAGACAAGAATAGTAAACAGTAACACCTCTTATTGTTCTTTCTTTCTTTAACATTACCCTCTTAGAGTCGCTTGCAGGATGGTAATGGGCTGGATCAGCCCGACTAGGACTTTATCTGTTATTTATTTCACACCTATCCCAAATTAAATATACCTGGATCAGAATTTTTGACCAAAATCTGAATTACTGTAGACTCAGACGATTTATGTTAAAATTTATTAAAATATAAATTTTGTTAAAATTTTACTAATATTTATTAATATATATTATTTAATGTTAGATATTATTTAATAATTAATACTCTTAAATATTTTATTTATTTTAATAAATATTAGTTGTTAAATAATATTTTATACTTAATAATGAATATTATTAATATCTAATACTTAATAACTAATATTTGATATTTAATAATTAAAATTTCATATTATGTAATATTTGTTAATACGTAATATTAATTAGTAAATATATTTTTGATATTTACTAAATGATTAATAATATTATTAAATAATAAATAACTACAAGGGCATTTTGGTCATTTCACACAAATAATTAATATTTCGTATTATGTAATATTTTTTAATACGTAATATTAATTAGTAAATATATTTTCTAAATAATTAATAATATTTTTAAATAATAAATATTAGTACAGGGGCATTTTGGTTATTTCGCACAAAAGGGCAAGACTCACCCAAATGTCGACAAAACCTAATTTCAACTGTCCCAAGACATCCCTAAAGACCTGGAGGGGTAAAACCATCATTGACCTTCCCCAAATTCAATCCCTTGTTGTTCACTTTTTACTAGTTATTTATTATTTACTAAATTGGATATTAATAATATCCATTATTTAACAATTTATATTAATTAAAATGAAATTAAATATTTGAGAGTATTAATTATTGAATAATATCTAACATTAAATAATATATATTGATAAATATTAGTAGAAAGTTAAACACTTTTCACGTTTTAGTAAAATTTCAACGTAAATCGCCATAGTCTCTAACGATTCACGTTGAAATTTTATCAAAACGTGAATCGTTGGAGACTCTAGCGATTCACGATGAAATTTTACCAAAACATGAATCGATAGACACTCTGACGATTGATGTTGAAATTTTACCAAAATGTGAATTGTTGGAAACTCTGATGATTTACGTTGAAATTTTACTAATATTTATCAATAATTTTTAATGTGAAATATTTTGCCAATATTAAATAATATATATTGATTAGGGTTAGGGTTAGGATTAGGGTCCTATAGATACTGGCACAACATCTCCTATTCATAGATCCGCGCCTGCCTTTATACAGTTAGATACAAAATTATCTATTTTTGAAACAAGAATTAAAGTAGTAGATCTTTTAGCTCCTTATCGCCGTGGAGGAAAAATAGGACTATTCGGGGGAGCTGGAGTGGGTAAAACAGTACTCATTATGGAATTGATCAACAACATTGCCAAAGCTCATGAAGGTGTATTTGTGTTTGGCGGAGTAGGTGAACGTACTCGTGAGGGTTAGGGTTAGGGTTAGGGTTAGGGTTAGGGTTAGGGTTAGGGTTAGGGTTAGGTTAGGGTTAGGGTTAGGGTTAGGGTTAGGGTTAGGTTAGGTTAGGTTAGGGTTAGGGTTAGGGTTAGGGTTAGGTTAGGTTTAGGGTTAGGGTTAGGGTTAGGGTTAGGGTTAGGGTTAGGGTTAGGGTTAGGTTAGGGTTAGGGTTAGGGTTAGGTTAGGGTTAGGGTTAGGTGTGATCGTGGTGGGTGGGGATCTAAACACTTGGAGAGGGTTGGTGAACCCTACTCGAGGGCCTGCTACACCTAACTGGTGTGGATGGGCCAACCTCGTCCTCATCTTGGCTTAATTGGGGAGTTGAGTCGGCTTCTAAACACTTGGGGAGTGTGTGTGAACCCTACTCGAGGGCCTGCTACACCTAACTAGTGTGGATGGGCCAACCTCGTCCCCATCTTGGCTTAAGTTGGGAGCTGAGTCGGCTTCTAAACCCTTGGGGAGTGTGTGTGAACCCTGCTCGAGGGCCTGCTACACCTAACTGGTGTGGATGGGCCAACCTCGTCCCCATCTTGGCTTAAGTTGGGAGCTGAGTCGGCTTCTAAACCCTTGGGGAGTGTGTGTCAACCCTACTCGAGGGCCTGCTACACCTAACTAGTGTGGATGGGCCAACCTCGTCCTCATCTTGGCTAAAGTTGAGAGCTGGGTTGGCTTCTAAACCCTTGGAGAGTATGGGTAACCCTAGTCGAGGACTTGTTACATCTAACTGGTGTGAATGGGCCAACCTCGTCCCCATCTTGGTTTAAGTTGGGAATAGGTTCAGCTTCTAAACCCTTGGCGAGTTTGGGTGAACCTTGTTAGATTGCCTGCTACACCTAAATGGTATGGATGGGCCAACCTCGTCCCCATCTTGTCTTAAGTTGGGAGCTAGTTCATCTTCTAAACCGTTGGAGAGTGTGTGCGAACCCTATTCGAGGGCCTGCTACACCTAAATTTAATGGATGGGCCAACTTCGTCCCCATCTTGTCTTAAGTTGGGAGCTAGTTCAGCTTCTAAACCGTTGGAGAGTGTGTGCGAACCCTATTCGAGGGCCTGCTACACCTAATGGAAGCCTGGGCCAACGTCATCCCTATCTTGTCTTAAGTTTGGAGCTGGGGTGGATTGTAAACCTTTGGAGAGTGTGGGTGAATCCTACTTGAGGGCCAGCTACTTCTAACTGGTGTGGATGGGCCCACCTTGTCCCCATCTTTGCTTAAGTTAGGTGCTTGGTCGGCTTGTAAACCCTTAGAGAGTGTGGGTGAACCATTTTCAATGCCCTGCTACACCTAACTTGTGTGTATGGGCCAACCTCGTCCCATATTGGCTTAACTTGGGAGCTGGGTAGGGTTCTAAACCCTTGGGGAGTGTGTGTGAACCCTACTCGAGGGCCTGATACACCTAACTGGTGTGGATGGGCCAACCTCGTTCCTATCCTGACTTAAGTTCTGTGCTGGGTTAGCTTCTAAACCCTTCGAGAGTTTGGTGAACTCCAGTCGGTGCCTTCCTACACCTAACTGGTGTGTTTGGGCAAGCTCCGTCCCCATCTTCACTTAAGTTGGGTGTTGGGTTGGCTTCTAAACCATTGAAGAATATAGGTGAACCCTACTCGGTGTCTTGCTACACCTAAGCCCTAGGACAGTCTAGGTGAACCCTGTTCGGTCCCTTTCTACACCTAACTAGTGTGTTTGGGCCAACCTCGTCCTCATCTTGAATGCTGTTGGGTGCTGGGTTAGGTTGTAAAGCCTTGGAGAGTATGGATGAACATTATTTGGTGCCATGCTACACCTAACTTGTGTGTTTGGCCAACCTCGTCCCTATCTTTATCAAAGTTGGGAGTTGGGTTATAGTGGTGGGGTTGTAGTATAATCTAAGCCCTTTGAGGATATGGGTGAACCCTACTCGGTCTCTCGCTACACCTAACTGGTGTGTTCTGGCCAACCTGGTGTCTATTCATACTTAAGTTAACGCCTAAGTTAAAACTTGTCTTGGGGTTAGAGGTGAGGTTACTGTTCACACACGGCCAATCTAAGGCTCGGGTAAACCATAGCCTGGCCTGGTAAAGCCCAAGCCTAGCCCGGTAAAATCATTGTCCCATAAAGGGGGTTACTGTTCACACAAGGCCCATCTAAGGCCTGGGTAAACCATAGCCTGGCCTGGTAAAACCCAAGCCTAGCCCGGTCAAACCATTGATGGGCCTGGGCCCATAAAGGGGTAACTGTTCACACAACGCCCATCTAAGGCCCGTTCATACCATAGCCCAGGCCGGTAAAACCCGAGCCAGACCCAATAAAACTATTGTTGGGAATGGGCCCATAAAAGGGGTTACTGTTCACACAAGGCCCATCTAAGGCCCGGTAATACCATAGCCCGGCCCGGTAAAACCCGAGCCATACCCAAATAAACTATTGTTGGGCCTAGGCCCATAAAGGGGGTTACTGTTTACACAAGGCCCATCTAAGGCCCGGGCATACCATATCCCGGCTCGGTAAAACCATTGTTGGGCCTGGGCCCATAAGGGGGTTACTGTTCACACAAGGCCCATCTAAGGCCCGTGCATACAATAGCCCGGCCCGGTAAAACCCGAGCCAGACCCGATAAAACTATTGTTGGGACTGGGCCCATAAAAGGGGTTACTGTTCACACAAGGCCCATCTAAGGCCCGGTAATACCATAGCCCGGCCCGGTAAAACCCGAGCCATACCCAAATAAACTATTGTTGGGCCTAGGCCCATAAAGGGGGTTACTGTTTACACAAGGCCCATCTAAGGCCCGGGCATACCATATCCCGTCCCGATAAAACCATTGTTGGGCCTGGGCCCATAAGGGGGTTACTGTTGGGCCCGGGCCCATAAGGGAGTTACTGTTCACACAAGGCCCATCTAAGGCCCGTGCATACCATAGCCCGGCCCGGTAAAACCCGAGCCAGACCCAATAAAACTATTGTTGGGACTGGGCCCATAAACGGGGTTACTGTTCACACAAGGCCCATCTAAGGCCCGGTAATACCATAGCCCGGCCCGGTATAACCCGAGCCAGACCCAAATAAACTATTGTTGGGCCTAGGCCTATAAAGGGGGTTACTGTTTACACAAGGCCCATCTAAGGCCCGGGCATACCATTGCCCGGCCTGGTAAAACCCGAGCCAGACCCAATAAAACTATTGTTGAGCTTGGGCCCATTAATGGGTTTACTGTTCACACAAGGCCCATCTAAGGCCCAGTTTAATGCTATCTCGGCCCGGTAAAACCCAAGCCCGGCCCAGCAAATCCTTAGATGGGCCTAGGTCCAACAAGAGGTTACTATTCACAGAAAGGCCCATGTAAGGCCCGAGCATACTCAAGACCGGCCCGGTAAAACAATTGTTGGGCCCGGGCCCATAAAAGAGGGTTACTGTTCAGATAAGGCCCATCTAAGGCCCGGGCATACCATATCCTGGCTCGGTAAAACCATTGTTGGGCCTGGGCCCATTAATGGGGTTACTGTTCACACAAGGCCCATCTAAGGCCCGGGCATACCATATCCCGGCTCGGTAAAACCATTGTCGGGCCTTGGCCCAAAAGGGAGTTACTATTCACAGAAGGCCCATCTAAGGCCCGGGCATACCATATCCCGGCCCGATAAAACCATTGTTGGGCCTGGGCCTATAAGGTGGTTACTGTTCACACAAGGCCCATCTAAGGCCCGGGCATACCATATCCCGGCTCGATAAAACCATTGTTGGGCCTAGGCCCATAAGGGGGTTACTGTTCACACAAGGCCCATCGAAGGTCCGGGCATACCATAACCCGGCCCGATAAAACCAAGGTTGGGCCTGGGCCCATAAGGGGGTTACTGTTCACACAAGGCCCATCTAAGTTCCAGGTTAATCCTATCTCGGCCCGATAAAACCCAAGCCCGGCCCAGCAAATCCCTAGATGGGCCTGGGTACAACAAGGGATACTATTCACATAAAGGCCCATAAGGGGAAGTTACTGTTCACACCAGGCCCATTTAAGGCCCATTTAGCCCGTCCTGGTAAAACCCAAGCCTGACCAGATAAAACTATTGTTGGAAACTCTAAAGGCAAGCAAGCATGCATGCAAACCCTAATATATCCATGCATGCATGCAAACCCTAATATATCCATGCATGCATGCATGCAAACCCTAAAGCCATGGATGCATGCATGCAAACCCTAATTCCATCCATGCATGCATGTAAAGCCTAAAGCCATGGATGCATGCATGCAAACCCTAAAGCCATGGATGCATGCATGCAAACCCTAATTCCATCCATGCATGTATGTAAAGCCTAAAGCCATGGATGCATGCATGCAAACCCTAATTCCATCCATACATGCATGCAAACCCTAATTCCATTCATGGATGCATGCAAAGCCTAATGTCATCCATGCATGCAGGCAAACCCTAATTCCATTCATGCATGCAGGCAAACCCTAATTCCATGCATGCATGCATGCAAGCCCTAAAGCCATGCATGCATGCAAGCAAGCCCTAATGCCATGGATGCTTGCATGCAAACCCTAATTCCATTCATGCATGCATGGAAACCCTAAATGCAAGCATGCACACACCAAAGCCATTAACCCCATTCACCCCATTCACCCCATACACCCTAAACACATGCATGCAAAGCCTTAACCATGAATGCATGTAAAGCCTTAAACATGCATGCATGCAAACCCTAATTCCATTCATGCATGCATGCAAACCCTAATTCCATTCATGCATGCATGCAAACCCTAAAGCCATGGATGCATGGATGCATGCAAAGCCTTAAACATGCATGCATGCATGCATGCAAACCCTTAAACATGCATACATGCATGCAAACCCTTAACATTGCATGCATGCAAACCCTAATTCCATTGCATGCATGTAAATCCTAAAGCCATGGATGCATGCATGGAAAGGCTAATGTCATCCATGCATGCATGCAAACCCTTAACATTGCATGCATGCAAACCCTAATTCCATTCATGCATGCATGTAAATCCTAAAGCCATGGATGCATGCATGCAAAGGCTAATGTCATCCATTGATGCATGCATGCAAAGGCTAATGTCATCCATGCATGCATGGAAAGGCTAATGTCATCCATGCATGCATGCAAACCCTAATTCGATTCATGCATGCATGCAAAGCCTTAACCATGCATGCATGCAAACCCTAATTCCATTCATGCATGGATGCATGGATGCATGCAAACCCTAAAGCCATGGATGCATGGATGCATGGATGCATGGATGCATGCAAACCCTAAAGCCATGGATGCATGGATGCATGCATGCATGCAAACCCTAAAGCCATGGATGCATGGATGCATGCATGCAAAGCCTTAACCATGCATGCATGCAAAGCCTTAACCATGCATGCATGCAAACCCTAATTCCATTCATGCATGGATGCAAACCCTAAAGCCATGGATGCATGGATGCATGCATGCATGCAAAGCCTTAAACATGGATGCATGCATGCAAAGCCTTAAACATGCATGCATGCATGCAAAGCCTTAACCTTGCATGCATGCAAACCCTTAACATTGCATGCATGCAAACCCTAATTCCATTAATGCATGCATGTAAATCCTAAAGCCATGGATGCATGCATGCAAAGGCTAATGTCATCCATGCATGCAAAGGCTAATGTCATCCATGCATGCAAACCCTAGTTTCCCGCCAAAAGTTACACCTAAATGGTATGTAATAAATTCAACCCATTCACTAATGCCATGGATGCATGCATGCAAACCCTAATTCCATTCATGCATGCATGTAAACCCTAAAGCCATGGATGCATGCATGAAAACCCTAAAGCCATGGATGCATGCATGAAAACCCATTCACTCCATGCATGCATGAAAACCCTAATGCCATCCATGCATGCATGAAAACCTTAATGTCATCCATGCATGCATGTAAACCCTAAAGTGAAGAATGCATGCAAACCTTAAAGCCAAGAATGCATGCATGCATGCAAACCCTAATCCAATGCATGTAAACCTTAAGAAAAGAATAATATTATTGTTAGGGAGAGTTTCCCGCCAAAAGTTACACCCTAGTCCCATGCAATAAATTTATCCTATGTTATAAATTTGTAATTTATAATTTTACCTCCAAAAGTTACACCTAAATCCCATGTAATAAATTCAACACATTCACTCTAATATTTACATTGACCCCATTCATCCCATTTACAATATTCACTATATTCACCCCATTCATCCCATTCACCCGATTTACTATATTCTCTATATTCACCCCATTCAATTGAGTGACCCCATATTGATTGATATGTTGCTGTGTATATTTTGTGGGTGGAAGAGAAGGAATTGGGGGAAAAAAAGAAAGTGGCGAAATTTCATTGTTTTGCATGGCAGAAAAATGGGCACGGGGTAGATTTTGGCGATTTTTCGTGAATTATAGGAATGGTCAATAAATATAAGTTTTACATGGTCGTGTAGATGGGATTGAAGTGTATGAAAATAAAATAAGGGAAAAAAATATATTGGAAAAAAACAAACATGAAATAATGGGTGCAAGGTGGTATGTCGGGCATAATCCCATGCATGCAAATCCTAGTTTCCCGCCAAAAGTTACACCTAAATGGTATGTAATAAATTCAACCCATTCACTAATGCCATGGATGCATGCATGCAAAGGCTAATGCCATCCATGCATGCATGCAAACCCTAAAACCATGGATGCATGCATGCATGCAAAAACTTAACCATGCATGCATGTAAACCCTAATTCCTTCCATCCACGCATGCATGCAAACCCTAATTCCATTCATGCATGCATGTAAACCCTAAAGCCACGGATGCATGCATGAAAAACCCTAATGTCATCCATGCATGCTTCAAAACCCTAAAGTGAAGAATGCATGCATGCAAACAAACCCTAAAGTGAAGAATGCTTGCATGCAAAGGGTAAACTCATGCATGCATGCAAGCAAAGGCTAAACTCATGCATGCATGCAACCCTAAAGCCATGCATGTAAGCATGGATGCATGCAAAGTCTAAACTCATGCATGCATACAATCATAAAGCCATGCATGCAACCGTAAAGCCATGCATGTAACCATAAAGCCATGCATGCAACCTTAAAGCTATACCCACATGCATGCATGCAACCATAAAGCCATGCATGCAACCTTAAAGCTATACCCACATGCATGCATGCAACCATAAAGCCATGCATGCAACCATAAAGCCATGCATGCATTGAAACCCTAAAGGCAAGAATACATGCATGCATGCAAAGCCTAAAGCCATGCATGAATGCATGTAATATTATGGTTAGGGAGAGTTTCCCGCCGAAAGTTACACCCTAGTCCCATGCAATAAATTAAACTCATTCATTCGATTCACACCAATATTTGCATTCACCCCGTTCACTCGAATATTTACATCAACCCCTAAATGCATGCATGCATGCATGCAAACCCTAAAGTGATGCAAGCAAACCTTTAAGTCATGCATGCAACCCTAAACCCATGCATGGAAACCCTAAAGTCATGCATGCAAACCTTTAAGTCATGCATGCAAACCCAAACCCATGCATGCAAACCTTTAAGTCATGCATGCAACCCTAAACCTATGCATGTAACCATAAACCGTAATCCCCATGCATGGAAACCTTAAGAAAAGAATAATATTATAGTTAGGGTTAGTTTCCCGCCAAAAGTTACACCTAAAGGCATGGATGCATACATGAAACCTCTAATGCCATCCATGCATGCATGTAAACCCTAAAGTGAAGAATGCAAGCATGCAAACCCTAAGGTGAAGAATGCAAGCATGCAAACCCTAAGGTGAAGAATGCAAGCATGCAAACCCTAAAGTGAAGAATGCATGCATGCATGCAAAGCCTAATATCATCCATGCATGCATATAAACCTTAATTCCATTCATGCATGCAAACCCTAATTCCATCCATGGATGCATGCATGAAAACCCTAAAGGCATGGATGCAAAGGCTAATGCCATGGATACATGCATGTAAACCCTAAAGTGAATAATGCACGCATGCAAACCCTAAAGTCATACATGCATGCAAAGCCTAAACTCATGCATGCAACCATGAAGGCATGCATGCATGCAAAGCCTAAACTCATGCATGCAACCCTAAAGCCATGCATGCATGCAAAACTCAACCCATGCATGCAAAGCCTAAACTCATGCATGCAACCCTAAAGCCATGCATGCATGCAAAACTCAAACCCATGCATGGATGCATGCAAGGAAAATGTATAAAGCCATGCATGCAAAGCCTAAAGCCATTCACCTTATTCACTCCAATATTCTAATCCATGTCATTCACCCTATTCACTCTAATATTTCCATCAAACACTAAAGCCATGCATGCATGCATACCTTAAAGGCACGCATGAATGCATACCCTAAAAACCATGCATGCATGCATACCCTAAAACCATGCATGCATGCATACCCTAAAACCATGCATGCATGCATACCCTAAAACCATGCATGCATACCCTAAAACGATGCATGCATGCAAACCCTAAAACCATGCAGGGAACCCTAATCCCATTAATGTAAACCCTAATCCCCATGCATGGAAACCCTAAGAAAAAAAATAAAATTATGGTTATGTTAATTTTCCCGCCAAAAGTTACACCCTAGTTCCATGCAAAAAATTGATCCTATTATTCCCATTCACCCCATTCCTCGGAAGCTATAAATATGTAACGGTTTAATTTTCCTGCTAAAAGTTACACCCTAACCAATATTTCCATCCACCCCATTGACTCCAATATTTCCATCCACCCCATTGACTCCATTATTTCCATCCACCCTATTCACCTCATTCACCCCATTCAATCCAATATTTCCATTCACCCTATTCATCATATTCCCATACATGCATGCAAGCCCTAATCCCATGTATGCAAGCCCTAATCCCATAAATACTATATTCATAATAGCATGCAAGCCTTAATCCCATGCATGCAAGCAAGCCCTAATCCCATGCACGGAAACCCTTAGAAAAGAATAATATTATGGTTAGGGTCTGTTTCCCGCCAAAAGTTACACCCTAGGCGCATGCAATAAAATGTATTATATAATTTTCCCGCCAAAAATTACACTTTAATCCCATGCAATAAATTCATCCCACTCATCCCCATGCACCCCATACACCCCATGCATGAAAACTCTAATCCCATGCATGCATGCAAACCGTAATGAATCCCATGCATGCATGCAAACCCTAATAAAAGAACATTATTATGGTTAGTGATATTTTCCCGCCAAAAGTTACACTCTAATCCCATGCAATAAATTAATCCCATGCAATAAATTAATCCCATTCACTATATTCATCCCATTACTTCCATTAATGGTACTCACTATATTCATCCATTACTTCCATTCATCCTACTCACTATATTCATCCCATTACTTCCATTCATGGTACTCATATATTCATCCCATTACTTCCATTCATCCTACTCACTAAATTCATGGTACTCACTATATTCATCCCATTACTTCCATTATCCTACTCACTATATTATCCC